>OMPJ01037593.1:12283-25195 GCA_900312935.1 Carapus acus | reverse complement strand
CAGCGGGTAGGGTACAATTGACATATCAGTGTGAGTGTGTTCGGCGGGAGTGTGTTTGTTGAATTTTGAAGACCGCCTCTATTCTTCCTCTCATCTCTGTCAGAAACACGCCGCTCTTACCGCTACGCGTGCAGCACCGGGGTGACATCCATCATTATTGGTATCATTTTGCTGTGACGTGCATGGTGACGGGCTTTGTTTTGCTCTGGAGCTCAGTTTTCCACATGCTAGAGGTCGTTAGACGCAGCAGTGATCAACGGAGGCTTCCGATTCAAAGGGACGGGCTGGTTTGTGATGTTGCCATCGCAGGAGATAGAATAACAGCGCGGCCATGGACGGCCACAACGTTGACAGGTGAAATGAATAATATTGATCATTGATCTCAATTTAGTGGCACCTGTCAAAAGGGAGAGAGAGGCGGAGAGGAGGAGGAGGAGAAGGAGGAGGAGAGGGAGGGAGAGGTTTGGTCGCAGGTTGACAGTCAGTGTTTGCGATTGATGTGTCGGAAGCAGGAACAATGGGGGTGTGTGATGACGGGAGCTGACAAGTGTCAGACGGTGACAGCAAGGCCACGGGGTCAAAGGGTCCCCCGGGCGGCAGATCCCACTGGGAGTCAACGGGATGCAAACCAAAGGTGGTCCAAGAGGGGACAAGTGGTCCACCAAAGGCTGAAGGTCATCGCAGGCGTGCAGGTAATGACTAATTTTGCTGGATAGTTCTGCGGTGCCTCATCCAGTGGCCAGAGTGGGGTATTGCAGCCAAGTAGTGAAATGATTTTCTTCTGTCCTTCCGTCTTTGTTAAAGCTTGGCAGGTTGAATTAAACACCCCGCAAGCTGCAGTTTCCGCGTCCCTGTTCCAGAGCAGCGTTGAAGTCTCAGCGAGCAAGATACTTGAACCCATAACTGCCCCACAGGCGCTTTCTTCAACAGCCAACTGTTGCTCAAAAACACCAACAAGGGTCAAATGTAGAGAAATCTGATCAGATCTCGCAGGAGAGCTGCTACTACTTTCATAGCAGCAGTGCACCAGAAACGGCTCAGAAAAATCAATAGCGTGCTGCCTTGGAGCTTGTCAAAAGTTCCCGAGCAGAGTGTCGTCCATCCTTCCCCTTCTGTTGGACTATACTTCTATTATCCCATGGTTCCACGGTCCATTTCTACCTCTCAGGCACCCACCATGAATAACCGCCGTTGCATCTATGCTCCCCCGTAATCCACTGTGCATTCTGACGCCTGTCTATCTATCTCGGTCGGCAATCATTTTTACCACTACGCTCAAACTCTGGGCACCACCGACCCCGCGGCTGGCTCGCCAGTCGTTCTCTCTCTCTCTCTCTCTCCCACCCACCACTTTCTCTATCATCTTTCATTGACTGTTTGAGAAGCCCTCCGCTCATGTTGGCCGGCGCATGTGTGTGTGCGTTCTGCCAGCCAGACACTGATTTAAACAGCAATTACAAAGAGTCAGAAACCAATTTCATTTGACATGCAGCCCCAGAATGGGTCGATGGCTTGTGATTAGGCAATCTGACTAATTAGTCCAGGCTCACCAGCTGAAATCACAGTTTGATGAGGATACCTGCGAGTGTGTCCATGCACGAGTATACCACTACCTGAACTACCTCGAAGGAAAAGTGTGTTTTTGTTGTGAAGCAGGTTGATTCACACAGGATGGGAAACATGATGGTGAAACATGATGGTGAAAGTAGCATCGCACCACCATGCTAAATGCTAGATGGTAGCACTGTTGACATATTTGCTGATTTGAGTAACTTCCAGCTCTTTAAACAATAAACACAACCGGTTTCGATGGATGGCGTTCCACGTTTCACCATTTGTAGGACATTTTTTTCGTCCCTCCGCTTATTCAATATGCAGAAAGTCAGCCAGTAGCGTGTCGTAAGATACGAGAGACGTTTCATCAGCGCAGCGAAGTAAACGGCTTCAAAATGAAAACACCACCCCCTGTAAGGATTAAGGTCCGTGTCGTCATGTGCACGGATGTTAATGTTACATAATGTGCACAATGCAGTGCAGAATTTGTGTGTGTGTGCAGGTGTGCGCGTGTGTGAGCATGCACATATTTCAGAGAGGCAGGAGAGAGTGAGTGAGTGAGCGAGTGAGGGACTGAGTATGTTTGTTGCTGTTGTTGTGTTTGTAGTGCATGTTTCAAGATCAGATTCGTGCAGTGATGTGAAGTGTGTTTCGTCCTTGTCTTTGAGTGTGTGTGTGTGTGTGGGAGTGATTTGTCTTTGTGAGACACACGTTTGTCTTTGTGAGACACGTTTATGTGTGTAAATTAAATCACCATATTCCTGATGGTGCTGCGTTGCGGTTGCAGCGAAGAAGCCTTGGAGTACCCCCCCCCCCAGCCTTCGCACACCATTCACTGCTTTCTGTCTCATTCAAAAAAAGAATTACCGAAAACCACAAACAAGGCGCTATTGCCTTGTCAAAACTGTTTTGATCCAGAAATGACAATTACCAAGAGAAACAACTCAGAGGAGAAATATCCAAGTGTTATCGAGGCAAAATGCGGCAAACAGATGTAGCTGACTGCTAATACTCCGCCGCCTCACCGTGTCTGCACATATATACAGTGTCGATAAAAAGCCAGTGCTAATGCACGTTATTATCTCTGGATTTGTGTTGATTAAGCCGTAATGGTAACGCATCTGGGGGAGTTAATCCCAGGCTTCTTTTCCCTCCGGCTGCAGTTCCATCACTGTTTACATTTCCTCTGCTTACACTGTTAGCTCTCATTTCTGCTCTATGCTAAAGTTATTGTCACTGTATACTTTGAGATCCCACCAAGTCTACTCTTAGCTAATTCTTGGTTTTCCACAGAGAGCTGGTATTTTTCCCACCCCTCTTGTTTTGAAAGTCTCTCTTTTCTTCCTGCTCTTATTGTCTGAAATGACTTGTGTGTTGCCGTTAAAGCCCTGCTGTGCCCCAGTGACATCTGAGTGTACTGTAATGTTTACTAAGTCTGCTTTGTCAGAATATTTTTGCAGAAAGGGGCCGCAGGGACGATTAACCTTTTCTTATCTTTTGAGAGCATCTTTTGAAGGCTGTGTGTGTTCTTGATCACCCTGTTTTCCTCCATCTTCTCCTTCTTGGTCCTTATAGGTCCCCTTACAAAGAAAAACACTGATGATTTAGGTGATAGTGACCGCACGGACGATGAAGGTATTTTTTCCCCTCCACGCCAAAGTGATTGCATGACAAGCAAAACCAAACTTACCCTTTGTCCTCCGATTTTTTTCTTCTTTGATTTTCTTAAATTTCTTGTCCTTTTTTTGAAAGTGATGGACATTTTGTTTTTGCTCTTTACTCGTTTTACTCTTTTTGGGCTGGATGTGTTTTGTCCTGTTCAGCTTGATGTCTAAAGAGTATGTTTTCATGTCTACCACCAGTCTTTGATTAACAACCTGACATTCTTTGCTTGAATTTTCTGTTTTTGTTACTGACAAAAAAAAAAAAAAAAAAAAAATCAACCAACAACACTTTTCTATGTTGCATCCCACCGGCAGAATAAGTAACACTTACTCCTTTTGCCAGCTCTTAACACATTCTTGCATGTTTTTGTTTCTCTTTAACCACACAGATCATGCTCAAAAGATTTGCCACTGGCTAACTGGCATCTTTTTCACTTATTTGAAATGTTTAAATTCTTAAGGTCTTTTACAATTCTTAAATTTACATAAGAATACAAAAGAAAAAAACCCATTGGACACAATCGATAATGACATCAATATTTGTGTCTTTGATATATGGGCTGTTATCAAATACGCTGTGCTAATTTACGCTGTCATGGCCTTATGGGTTACCGACCTGTAGCGGTCTCTTCGATTGGAACCTCAAACTAGAGCCTGTGGCCAATACTTCATAGCACAGGTCCATGTTTTATGTCAATATGGGGATAAGTAGATGACTGCTTAAGCTGCAATTTTATCAATTAAATCCCTCTGTTGTTAGCATATAAAAATGGGGCACGTCCAACAAAACTGAAGGCTGTGCAAATACTGGATCGACGTAATACGATAAAAGCGATGAGGAGAGATGTTTTAGGCAGGTGGAGGCCAAATGAGATTCAAATCAAATCAATTCAACTCGGTTTGTATAGACCTGTATTGCATCCGACGCTTCACAAAGCCGCAGCTGATTGTCTAACTGGGTCTAACTGGGTTTAATTGGGTCTAACTGGGTCAGGGTCGATTCACCAGGCTCTGGCCGAGGTCTTGGGTCAATACTTGCCCGACAAGTCCCACATTATCTTCAGCTTTGATTGCAC
Source organism: Carapus acus (assembly GCA_900312935.1). Lineage (NCBI taxonomy): Eukaryota > Metazoa > Chordata > Actinopteri > Ophidiiformes > Carapidae > Carapus > Carapus acus. The sequence goes on along the minus strand of OMPJ01037593.1, from coordinate 20,901 downwards.
AGTTTGGCCAAAACTTGGTCGAATGAGTGCTCAGGCGCGGGACGGGGCGAGAAACAAATGACATAAAATGCTGCTTGGCACCAGGCTTCAAGAATTTATGCTGAATGTAACCATACTTAAAACATGTGAAATCGATTTAAAAACAAAATTAAATACCCCGGGACAGGTTCAACCACAGGCTTGACATCGATAACATCACCTGATGACGCATCTCTATTCATATTAAACAGGACATGGATACAACATATACCAATTATCTCCCCCCAGGTTTTTACAATTCCAAAGCATTTTTGTTTGATGGATTTGCTTTGCTATGTAATCTTAGTGTGATTGGATTATTTCACTATGCACAGGCTGCGTGGCTTTTTAAAAAAATTGCGGAAAGATCTTGCATTGATTTCTCTAAAAGGGGGAAAGAAATGGGGCAAAGGTGGAAAAAAAACAGAAATGACGACTTAGCCGCGTTACGCTAGCATTCTTTGAAAAGTTGTGTTGGGAATAAAATGTCCTTGATAAAATAGAGATAGGGGCCCGCTTCCTGGGGGATGCCGCCTTGCTGCCATAATGACAGGCTGAAAGGCTTCATAAGGCGGCCTTACTGTATAATGTGACAAAGTAAACAGCAATTACATCCCAATAAGTCTCCCTAGCACGGCTCAGCGCTTTGATCTGTTTTCCTGCCGAGCTGCCTCGCCTTGGCGGGGAGCTCGCGCAGACCTCTTCAACCAAATCCCGCCAAGCGTCAAACCTTTATCAGATGCAGAGCAGACAACTAATCCAGTTTGGATGCAGAAAAGGGAATATGCTGCAGAGCTCTCTCCCTCTCTCTCTCACACTCACACAAAGAGCATCACAGACACACACACACACACGTGTCCCAGTGTGAGTGAAATACTTTACTGATTATGAATGCAAATCAACCCAATAAGTCAACGCAGAACAACAACAATCATTACTAAACTCATATATGCACATGCATGCAGGCGTGCCCTCACACACACACACACACACACACGCAGTCGGCCATAATGTCACAAAGGCGAACCAGCACAAAAGAATTTCAACTACTCCGCTAATTTGATTTGTTAACGCACAGCAGCATCAATATTAATGCAAGTGCTGCATTTTTTAGGCCCAAAGCGAGTTTTGCATGTTAATTCCCCAAATATTACCAGCAGTCGTTGAGGTTTACTCAGTAAATTGTAAAAACAGTGAAAATAACGACGGCACAAAGTGCAGGCGGGCCCCCATGTAGACATTTAATATTTCATGGCACCTGACGGAGTGACGAGCAGGAGGCATAAAAATGTTTCTGTGCGTTCATGCCCATTTTCTTCCCCCCGAATCACCTTGGAATGCACAGCAAGCGTCTCATCCACAAGCAACACGTATTATCTTTCCTGTTGCTTGGTTTTTGTTTGTTTGTTTTGTTTTGGTTTTTGTTGGTGGAGGGAAGGCGGAGCCCCCGTAGCTTTGCACTCCGCAGCAAAAAAAAGAAAAGACCAAACTCAGGATTTAAAAAAACAAAACAAAACCAAAACACCTCTGCTCCCTGCATCTGCTGTTGGTTTGCTAAATCCTGGACACGAGGGGAGGAAAGGAGAGACAAGTTGTTGCTGCAGCCCGTGGGCATCTTTTAGGGTTGGCTTAGAGAAATCTGAGGCACCTGAGCGTCTTTGATCGTAAGCTCATCCCGAAAAGGAGGCAATGATCTACTCCGCGTCGGCAGGCGGGCTATGCTCTCTGCCCGCACTCCTCCCTCTCCGCTCATCCCTTCATCCATCCCTTCCTCTCATCCCCATCTAACAAAGGACAGTCAAGACGGCATTTCACGGCTCTCGGTAAAAAGCTCCGGCCCCCGTTTTTTGTTTTCGCCTGGCCGGCAAAGCCTGAACGAAATTGGCGCCCTTTTCCCCGAGCGATGCTATCGGCGTTGGGATGATGTTTGAACAAAGAATACGCGCAAATATCACGTCGCCGGCTTGACGGAGCCGGCAAAGCGTGAAATAATTCACCGATAAGAGTGGCTCAAATGCCACCGGATGAAACGCAGGAAAGTCGGCTGGAATTAATTAAGACGCAGTTTGTTCACAGCCGCTAAATTGGGCAAGTTGATCAAATAAATGTCGCAAATTAAAGATGGCATCCTGACCTTGGCTCAGTGGGGGGTGGGGCGGGCGCTCGCCGCTGCTGGAATCATTAATTCAATTTTTCATGTGGGGCCAGCTCAGCTTAGCATCCAACACGCTAGCTTCAGCGTCATCATCTTCTTAGTCACCATCCTCACAGCTGGCATCAGTAGCGTTATTGTTATTTTTGCTAACATCATCATCATCACCGTGGTGATGGACTGGCGTCATCGTTAAAATCAATCCTCTTGTCAGCCACAGCAGTTGTCGCCTTCATCATCATTATCATCATCATCATCGTCGCCGTCATCTCCATTGTCGCCTCATCGTCACCGTTGTTGTGTTCACCTTCGTCATCGTCGCACCCCCTGCTGACATCCCAAAAGATTCCCTCCATCCTCCCACCATCGTCTTCATCACCTCATCAGTATTTCTGCGCTTCACTGTGATCCGACTGCTGCTTCCCTCATTCGTCATGGCCAAATAAAAATACAGTCTCTCTTTCTCTCTCCCTTTTACTCCCGCTCTCGCTCTCTCTCTCTCTCTCACTCCATCTCTCTTTCTCTCACTCTCCCCCCCACACACACACATTCACACATCACACAAACACGCACACGCGTGCACATACACACCGGCATATTAGTCATAATCTCCTCCTCCTGACCTTCTTTGTCAGGACTTTCCGGAAGTGTTTCGGAGGAGAGTTATGACACGCTGCCGCACTGTGGCTGCTGCATGCTGGGACGGGGGGGACAGAACAACAAGGAGAAAACACAGAGTGACAGAGGACACAGAATGACAAGTGATGGAATGAGGCTCCCAACACACAACACGAGGGAGGGACTTACACACACACACAGACCACATAGAGACACTGCTCACAATCTCCCTGGTCAGCAATCATTCTTTCTCTGTGCCATTTCTCCTCCTCCAGCTGCCATACTTTTGCTTTTTGTGCAACATCCTTTATCATATTTGCCATTTAATCCGAATCTGTGCAGGCTTTGGCCATTTCCACGCAATTATTTCCTGTTATTTAATCACCCCATCATCCGCACCACCGCTCCAACTGAGCTAACTCGCGTGCATTCGGCAAACATCACATTTTTTTCCCCTGCATCCGCGAAACTTCCACAATCCAGCGCATTATGTTTTCCTTTGGTCTTTGGCGCTCCCATTTCTTTGCCCAGATCATTTTTCGCCGGTCTCGGTGATCTCGCCGCGGCCCCACAGGCCCTCTGCGGAGAAGCGTCAGTGGGGTAAATGCTGTGTGGCGGCGGCGGCGGCGGCGGCGTGGTGCTGATGGAGGTAGTTAGGACGCCAGATGAAAAGCCTGGTCGGCGCGCGGCACAAGATGAAAGCGAAAGCTTGTTTTCAACATGTGATGCAGGGTGTTGTTAGATGTGCGCACATCTTCTCATCCTCTTCTCGCCCTCGCCGCGCTCGCTCTCTGGCAAATATGTGAGCGGATGAAGCGTCGGGCCACAGCTCCGCTCTCTCTCTCTCTCTCTCTCTCCCGCATCAATCACGGGGACGCAGTTCTCTTTTATTAGGGCTGATTCTGACGCTGCTCGCTCGCTCACCTGAGCGCCCTCGCCCCAGACCGCCGGCTGAGGAAAATAGTGTTAGAATCGCCGCTCCGTCGCCACAATTTGTAAACCCGTCGTTGGAACTCGGAAAATGATCAAATATACTGTGTGCTTGTACAATCATTGCACAGCTGCAGCACCAAGGCTTTAAAATACCCCAATTAACAAACAATACAACAGCCTGTGCCCTAAAATAGTCATTTGCAGGTTTAAAATCGTGACAAAACAAAGCAAAAGATTTAACATTTGTCTCCATGTTCCTGGCTGACCACGTCTGGTGTGTCATTTTAATTAGCTCATTGGTGTTTTGCGGGCAGATTCATCAAACAAGTTTGTTGGGAAAACTTGGACAGCAATTTAGAGTGCGGCTGAGAGCGAAAAGTCAGCGCATTAAGTGTCCCGTTTCATCAGTGTCCACAGAATTTAAAGTAGGCTAATAAACAAACAAAACAAACAAATAAATAAATAAAGCGGCCGTTTTCCAATCACCAGCACCAGTTCGGGGCTTCCTCATGGGAAAATAAATGGCATGACACGTCAGACTAACAAGGTCTCCAGTAAGCCAGTGTGCCAAGATCACTCAGTGAGAAGCCGTAAAGAGGCAGCCAGAGCTTTGGATTGCATATCTGGCTGTCACCTCCAATCTGCCATCTAATCAGTCCTTCCTCCTCCTCCTCCTCCTCCTCCTCTTCTTCCTCTTCACCCTCTCCCCCCTCCTCCTGCAGACATCAGGGAGAGTGGGAGCCCCAAGCCCGTCATGGTCTTCATCCATGGCGGCTCCTACATGGAGGGCACTGGGAATATGTTTGACGGGAGCATCCTGGCCAGCTACGGGAACGTCATCGTCATCACCGTCAACTACCGGCTGGGCGTCCTCGGTGAGTGCAGGGCCCCGCCCTCCTTCGCTATTCCTCTCTCCTCTACGGTCCTCCTCCCTGGTCCTCCTTTCTTTCTTTCCCTATGTCTATTATTATTATTTTTGCGCTACTTTCTTCTACTCTCTTTCGTCTTGCGTTCTTCCTCACTTCCCATCTTTGTTCTTCTCGTCTGACTTTTCTGTCCTCTTTCTCCATACTTCCCTCTCTCTCTTTTCCTTCCCTCCTCTACTCTCTTACCTCTGGCTTTCCCAACTCCCTCCCTCCTCTCTGTGTTTCCTCCTGGCCTCTCCCTCTTCCATCCCTCCCTCTCTCCATGTTTCCTCCTGGCCTTTCCTTCCTCCTGTCTTCCCCTCCCTCACTTCCTCTGGAGTCCCACCTGCTCCTGTTCTGAATTCCAAAGCCGGGATGCCTCTCGCACCCGCGCTCGCTTTGCTCTCTCTCCTTCAAACCTTGTCTCCTTCTCCGGGTCTCTCTGTTCTGTCTCGCCCTCAAAGGTTTCCCCGTACACAAAGTGTGGAGCCGCCGGCTCTCCTCCTGTTTCCGTTTGTGTTCTGGCTCGGGCTGGTTGGAAGATTTGGTGTGTCAGTGAGAAGTTTGTGCTCTCGGGTCGGCGCGATGCTTTGCTGTTCATCAACCTGCTGTTAAATCTGATTTTCTTCCCTGATTTCTCTGCTTGACGTTTGTTGTGCTGCGCCTCCGCTGCTCTGATGTTGCACTGTTGGTATTTCCGTCTGAAAACTGTTTTTCTAGTGCACCAGCAGACACGAGCTGAAGCGTGGCTCATTTCTCAGTTTTTTTTCCCCCACACAAAATGAATTCAGCTATGACATCTGTCAAATTTTGTCAATCAAACTGCCAAACAGCGGCTGAGCCGCTTTCGCTGCACAACAACAAACAAATATCACTGCAGAGCTGAAAGCAACATTTGTTTTAGGTGATGTTGTTTTGCTGCTTTTGCTATGCAGTAAATCATCTGATATTGCACCAAATTGCTCTCAAACAAACAACAACGATGATCTTAAACTGCATTTTAACTCCAGCAGAATGCTCACACAGGTGTTTGGTTCCATGAGGATTTTGTGCAGGCAGATGTGGAACTTGGCCGCAAAAAGGAAAAAGTAGTAAACGACAGTATGATCGAAAGCATCCAGAAAATCTAGCACAAGCTCCGTCCACAGTGTCTCGTCCGTCCCTCTCCGCTCTCTGTCTTTGCGACTCCCCCGGTGAGGCCCAGTGTCTGACCTCCTCGTTAGCCTCCCATACATCACGGCGTCTTGATGGGGAAATGAAAAAGCCAAATATCGCCGTATCGCCAATCTGTGCAGGGCCCGGCCAAGGTGCCAAATGCGCAGGAGCTATTTTAAGTTATCGAATTGGGAAATGAGTCGGAGCGCGGCCGCTGATTTTCACCCAAATGGTTTGAAACATTCTGCTCGGATCAGCCGCCGGTGGCGTCAGTTCACTCATCTGCAGATGATGGTGTTCTCTCTCTCTCTCTCTACCTCTCTCCCTCCCTCTGCGCTTGAACCTAAATTCCCGGTCCCCAATATTTCTGCCTCCACCCACCCTCCATCAGATCTTTGCTTCTATGCAAATCCAACGATGCTTTTAAATGTGAATTCACACTCAGCTCCAGTCGGTTCAGCTCGGCGTGATTTATTCACGCATTGTCTCGTCATTGTGTGCAACCAAGTGATGTTTGTGCGTGTGTGGTCGGGTATACTCAGTCAATCAGACGGAAAAACACACTTTGAAGACGAGGAATGATAAATAAGTCAACCACTGTGATACAGACACGGCTGCCACATTAGCACCCATCTTGTGTGTGTACGCTCCATTGCGTCTGTCTTGAAAAACTATTTGGGGGCAAAGCTGATGGATGAAATGTATTTATTTAGCCAACGAGCAAATATGGCTGCAAAAAAGGAGAAACAAAAAGCTCATATGGGGGATGAATGATGTGATGGGAGGAGAACACTTGCGACCAACATTAAGCGCTGCTACAACTTTATGTCAGCCTGCAGGAAGCCGTTTCTCGCGGCCCAAGGTTCCTTCATATGAGATTCTGCACGCGTGGATCGTTCTGTTACGTCCCGTTTAGCTGAATTATGACGGCTTGGACTCGTTGCCAGATTTGGATCTGATCTTATTTTATGTTTGGCTCTGCTAGCTTGTGCGCTGTCATTGCTGCTGGTTGTTTTTGGGACTTTATCTCCTCGTTTCGTTTTAAACAGTTGCTCACACCTCTGACCTCAGACCGACATGTTTCAATTGAAGCACATTTGCTGGGGAATTTCTGGTGCTATGTCTTTGATAAAGACTCAGATAGTGACCGATTTGTGAGTGATCGGTGGAATTCTGACGACTTTGGACACACTAAAGCGATGCAGCATCACAGAACAGCGACGGGTGAAGGTGTTGGAAGTTATCTGGCTGTTTTATGGTCCGAGTCTGGACCTGCTGAGGCAGGGACGGTCATTTGCTGATGATGGTGGTATTACAATCACCTTCATAATATGCAGACCTGACAAAGTCGGGAAAAGAATCATCCTAAAAAGAGGAATCGTTGACAATGGCTATCGAATAGATTAAGTGGTGAGCTATCTTTTAGCTATCATTTTTTTTCTTCAAATTTGGCCAAGGGTAGGAGTTTAGGTATATAAAATAGGGTTTATTTATCAGTTTTTTATAATTACATATATTTATCAGAAATTGTATATTTACTACTATGAATAATTTTGTGAAGATATTAGGAAAAAGAAAAGGGCAAAACATGATTTCCACACAACCTAAATTTCCTCTCTGTATATTGGCGCGTTCGCGATGAGTCTGCAGTTTATGAACAATGCAACATAAACCACCGACGTGCACACAAAAACACAACTGCAACGTATTTCATATGGAGTTAATTTCAGATCAAAGCCGAAACTGTAAATCCGTTTAACATAATTATTGGATAAAAGCATTAATCTTCCTATGTAAGCATGTGGCTGCAGTAGCCAGAGGGCAGCTTTACACTGCGACGGGTGACAGAAACAATGATTTGATGCCACCGTCGGGGCGTAAAACACATTCTGCTGTCATTCATCTGCATGGAGGACGCTAAATGAATTCAGGCCTTTTTTTTGTGTGTGTGTGTTACCCGCCTGTTCGTCTCCTCTCTTCTTACATTAGGTGGGCATAAAGGATGAATATCTGCATTTCTTTCATCTTTGTGTGTGTGTGCATGTGTGTGTGCACGTGTGTGTGGCATGTGTGTGTGTGTGTGTTTGAGGCAGCTATTTTAGATGTTGCAGATGCAGGCGTCCTAGCTGGAAATGTTAATGCTGCTGCTCTCAGCAGGAGTTTTTTTTCCTCCCTTCTATGATCAGTTATTCAGGCTCTGATCTCCGTTTCATATTTATTCATGTGTTGTGTTCATTTGTTCAAACTGTAAAAAAGCTGAACAGGAGCGCGGCATTTTTGCAGTGAATAATTAGATGATCCTCCTCTGGACCTCGGTAAGCAGAAGCGGAGTGACAGGGAACCAACCGGAAAAGGGATTCTTTAGCCCCTCCGGAGCCGGCGGCGCGTGTGTGTGTTGGTGTTGGTGTTCACGTATCTGAGAGATAAACCCGCCAGTCAGCCGGCGACTGGAAGCGCAAACCTACTCAGCAACCTTCAGCTCTGCCAAAACCACAAAAGTGGATATTAAATAAAGCAGTCTATCATCCGCTGTTAGCGATCAATCACCGCTTTTCAATAGCCGCGCCCTGCTCGGGGCGGGGCCGCTTGGACTGGCAGGGCAGCGTCTCAGGGCACACTCACACACACGCACGCGCACACACACCCACTCACTGCGCACACGTGCTGACTCAGCACCTGGTATGCAAACACGCTTCAGCCACTATGACGATGCACTAGAAGATACGACTGTTACACTTCCTCGTTGGGGTACTCCCGCTACCATAGATGGCTGGATGGATGGTTTGAATGACTGATTTATTGACAGATTGACTGATGATAGTTAGGTAAAGATAGAA
>OMPJ01037585.1:0-10139 GCA_900312935.1 Carapus acus | reverse complement strand
ACACAGGACATGAGAGCGCCCGCCGCTATGTACTCTCTCTCTGTCTCTCTCTCTCTCTCCCAGTCTTAGACTTAGACTTAGACTTATTTGTCTTTGTTATGTAGAACAAGATCAACGAACAACAAGATTGCATATAGTCTGTGCAGACTCTGGAAATTAGCTTTATACCTCTACCACACATGGTTTCAGCATCACATATGGCGGCCCTACCTCCCCAAAACCTGCTCCTCCATTCCACCCTTCCCTGCGGCCACCACACCCCAGCAACAGCTGCTCTCTGGAGCATTCCGCGGCTGTGCTTTGCATGCGACCAGATCAATTTGTTTTGATCTGGTTTTGTTGGACCAATGAATGTTCAGGGAGCTAACAGAGCGACGAGAAGCTAGCTCACGCACACGCACACAAACACACACACTACTTCTAGAGTCATCCCACATATATACAGCACACCACCCCTTCATTGTATGATGATCGATGAAAATTTGCAAATGTTTACAGTCGATATGGACAACTAATGTCCCAGAGCTCGCCCTTGTCATGTCTGCATGTCTGTGTCAGTAATCTGTGGAGACTCGGCCGTCCGTTCCTCTGTCGTAGACATTTAACTTGAAACTGTATAATAAAAGTGTTCATATAACCTTGAACGGCAACATTTGGAGTCCTCTGCCTCGCTCTGGCCTTCTTGGTATTTTTATTTCGAAGGCACTAATGGTGGCGGCTCAAGGGAGCTTGTCTAGACCCTCAGTAAGCCAAATACTCTATAACATGCAACCTCCTTCTTCTGGACTCTTCCATATTGCCACAAGGGGACATACTTCTTCTCTGAGTTGTCTGATTCTGCTTCTTCTGGCATGTGCGGTGCAGTTTTGAACTTAAGTTTCTCCGGTGCCAATATCAAATGGCTAGCTGACCTTGTTTGAAAGAAAAGTGTGGAAAAAATGAGGCAAGACTTGGTCGATTAAGGTAAAAGGATGAATGGATGAAGATAAGATTAATTAAATATTTCAGTCTCCATCTACCCTCTAGATGACCGACAGCTTGTTCTTGGCTGAGTGAATCCGCCCCCGTCCCCACTGACATCCACACTCAGCACTGATTGGCTGATGACTTTCCGCGGTGCCCATCAAAAGCTGAAAATATCTCATTTAATCTCGCCGCTTTAGCACAACCTCACCAAAGCACGCACGTAGTCAGGATCCCCACCTGGGTGGACCGTTCACTGTTGACCCCCTGCTGGGGCCGAGTGATACCTTTAGTGAACCTTTTCCTGGGTGCAGGTCCTCTGGGTTATGCTTATGCCTCTTTAAGGACCTCCGCTCCTCGTTTCACACTCACCCTCTAATCAGTCTGAGCACCTGTTCGCCCTTTGGCCAAACTGAGTTGGACTTAAGTTGCTGTCTGTTGGTTCCTCTGGTTGTCGTAACGTCGCACTCCTTCAGTTGCATGCACTCACTTTTAACTCGTGTCTGTCTGCTAGTTTTCGACCCTGCTGGATTCAGTATTTTGCCCGGGGGTCGAATCTTCAGCTCTTGACCCTGCTGGGTTCTGGGTTCTGTTTTTGCCCGAAGGTCAGAACTTCATGTTTATTCTGTCCTTGCCTGTCTGCCTGACAATTTCCAGATTCTGGTTTTGCCCAATAGACTTCTAAATAAACAACGCTACCAGTCACACCCCTGCTCTGCATTTGCTTCCTGCCTGAGGTACCTCTCACGATGTTCGTCAAAGCATTGGCTTTCTACAGTTTTCAGCAGCTGGCAACCTAAAACCACTGAAGATGGAGTGCAGTAGGCCACGCCCACTCCCCAGAAATTGCTTAGTTGTGCTTTTTTTTGTGCCAAGCACCTCGTTTTACTTTGGGCACCAGTGTGCGTGTTCACATGGAGGTAAAAGCAGCATATGCAAACAAAATCGCCTCCAAGATTCCCAATGCACGGTGTGTGTGTGTGTGTGTGTGAGAGAGAGAGTGAGTATGTGTGAGAGTGATTCTTTGATGCGCTCAGTGCCTAATTAAAGAGAGAGAGAGGGAAAGAGAGCGTGTGATAACCTCATGGCTCTGTGCTTCGCAGACCCGGAGCGTGCATGCATGAGTGTGTGAATTTGTGTGTGTGTGTGAGTGTGTGTGCGCATGTGTCTGCTACTGCGTTGTTTGTTGGAGCGGAGCCTGGGACTGCGGATGGATTTTTAACTGAAAATGCAATTGCAATTCTGCTAAATCATCAAAACACACCTGGGCCTCATTGTACGTACACCATAGTGCTTTTGCCAAAAAGAGGGATGTACATACTTTTTCACCGCAATGTTGGGATGTTCAAAGACTGAAATGTGCGTGGCAAAATGCGGTGTTCATGCACGTTTCGTGGCGGTCACACGCCCTTTTCTACGGTTGTTTCCCCTTGCATGAAGGTGTGGATGAAACGGCAGGAAGGGTGATCGGCTGTGCTTGATAAGAGAAAGTAAGATGCTTTTACATGTGCATCCACGACTTAGTTGGCTTTGTGTGTTTGGAACCCCAGTTGTGGCAAAAACCAGTACTGCAGCCTGGTAATAGGCTGATACAAATCCGAGAGCTATTGTATAGTATATACTGTAGTTATACAGGACATGCATATCTAGTATACAAAGTCATGATCACACTGTTTCTATGGCTGCATGAGATGGGTGTGGCCTCTGTGAATTTATCTGTCTCCCAGGTATCTTTTTTACAACTGCTTATAATCAGCATATCATCAATGATCACAAAATTTGTCTGGAATTCCCCCAAAAATTTGTCTGGTATTGAGTAAAGTGAATTTCTTGACTTCACGCGTCCTACTGTGACTAATTTCGACTTCAAGTGCTTGAAAGTATAATTTTTGTCATTTCTGAAATCCCCATCCTTTGTACATAAGCAGCAAAAATCCTTTAGCAATACTTAATTAATTTTCTAAAACTGGCTTATGAAAGTTTTAGCGTTGGACTCTGAAGTGACTATCTGTGTCTGTGTTTGGATCACAGCTTTTATCAATCTTAATCACCCTTTAATTCCAAAGCCTGACCTTGGACAGGCTCCAGTAAATATAGCCTCCAACACAGTCACACACACTTGGCGTTCCCTCTTTTATTTATTCATGTTAATTCATATTTCCAGCAGGAGCTGAGCATTTGCACAGCAACATAACTCAGCGCAGTACCTCAGTCGAGAGGGGAAAGCCAGGGGGCCGGTCCGCTTTTTCCCTCCACCCATCTCATCCATCCTTCATCCTCAGCGGACTCCAGAGAAACGACAAACTCTCCAACGTCCAATTACGACACTAATTGCTTATCAGAACCAATTTGGGAAAGCGGTAAATGAAGCACGGGACTCTGCACTGTGTGCAAGCATGTGTGTGTCTGTGTGTATGCGTGTGTTGTGCATGTGTGAATGCGTGTGTCAGTATGTAACACACAGCGCGTTGCCCCTGTCATCCCCAATCCACGGAATTGAAACACCTAATTGCCGAGCTCCCCCTCATTTGCCTTCCAAAACATCTCTTTGTTTGTCTAATCAGACACACGTGCACGCGCGCACACACACATACACACACTCACAAACACACTCACACACACACATTACAGGAAAAGAATCCAGTCTAGATACAACATGCAGACAAAACTGTGTGGAGCACACACACACAAGTGCAGTCATGCAGGCACACACACACTGGTACGCAGGTACACTGAGACACACACACGCACAAATGAATTAACATCACACACCAAACCTCAATCATTTCTTGCTCCTAAGGTTGCGCCTCACTCAGTAAATTCTTTCCCATAATCCCACATGTTGTGGACAATACTGCTACTCTGTAGCATTAATGTTGTAGTATTACTAATAACAATAAAATAAGATATTAGCGCATTTTCCAGACTAACAGACGCTCCACAGTTCAAGTCGCTGCAGTCAAAACAATGCATGATATTGAAGAAAAAAAAAAAAGAGTCACACTGGACTATAAGTTACATTTTTGCAGGGAATTTATTTTACAAAATCGGAGGGCAGGAACAGACATTTCATCTTGAAAGGCAAGTCATGATAGTAACAATAGGATAAAACTGTCCTCACCCTGATACGCCTGCATTGCATAAAGCAGTTACACCAAGAGGGTGTAAGTCGTCTTGCAAAGTCATTTATATTCATCTCCTCGGCAATTACCTGGGCTTGGAGACATAACTGCACCGTTGACAAGCCTCTCCTGGCAGCATGATGTTCCAGCACCCATTTGTGAACTTGTGCCGCTAGCTATGGCCGTTTAGCTTTTAGCCTGCAATTAGCTTTTTTTGTTTCCGTCATCGGAGTGAGAATACACTCTGCTTTTCGACAGTCCCTCACAAGTTTGTCACTCACTCCAAACTTTCTTTGGTGAGGTCAAATTGGGGTTTTGTCCTGTCTCCATGTCTTGACTTTTCATTTCCTGTTTCATTATAAACAGTAACTCTCCTCTTGTTTCAGGTCACGTACCTTTGTGTCCTCATGTGTCCAAAGAGGGAGTGATTGTCAGTTGACTGCTTTGCCGAAAACGGGCACTATTACTGTACATCCACTACTGCTACTACTACTAATAATAATAACGATAGCCATGTTTTGATAGTACTTGTTGACCGAGACACAGCTAATGATGCCTTCATGTAATTTCAAAAGATAAATCTGAATCTTAAACATGAATGCACTTGAGTGCCTGAAGTATTCAGGCATGTTGTGTACTTTGGTAGCTTCGATTTGTATGAGGGTGCTGCACGTGTGTCCACAAGTATGAGACAGACTCAACCTTGAACTTCAACTCTGATTGATCGTCCTTATACTCCGCCAGTGATGCCCTGCGATCACAGAGAACTCACAGACACACACTCGCAGACGCACACACTCGCACAGAGATTGGCGCCTCTGAGACGTGTCATTATTGTGTGGACTGAGCTCCTGCCAGTGTGGCCGGCGATGCGTTCAGGTGCAGGGCTTGTGTTTTGATCGAGTTTTGATATTGATTTGTTTTCCTCGCCAACGGGAATCAATGAGAATCTCATCACGTCCAGACGGGAAAGGTCGTGGAACCTGTGTGAGCCCACGCCGGTCAGAGCCCACGCCAACGTTTCATAACATTCCCCGACCGTCCCTGATTGGGTCCTGTTCCTGGTCTGTCCATCTGTCCGAACCTCTGCCTGTCGATCCATGTTTCTGTCCGTCCGTCCCCTGATCAGTCCATCTGTCTGCTAGTTCCTCCGACTGTCCATCAGTGCTTCTACCTGTACACCGGTCTGCCTATCTGAATAACCGCCTGACCATCTTTGTCCATCAGAGCACATATCTGTCCACCTGTCTGTCCCTTTCTCTGTTCCTCTGTCCACCTCGCTGTCCATACAACTTTCCATCAATCTGTCCAGCTTCACCCAGCTTCTATCAGTCTGTCCACCACTGTTTAAGACAAGATGCTGATGATTTTGATGAATGACGTATTTATTGCGTTACCCCAGTCGCCCCAATATCCGCCGTCTGCTGGACTGACAAATACCACACACACACACACACACGCACACACGCACACACACACACACTCCTCCACCGTCTATCAGTCACTCCCCCTCGCTCTCTCTTGCTCCAGCAGGAGAGTGACAAGTGAGCGATGATTCACGCTCACAGAAGGCTGTGTTGACACACACAGACACACACACACACACACACGTCTCACACGCATACGCACACATACATACTGTACAGGCACACTCCACGAGTCTCACACACAAACATGAGGATGTTAGCTTTTTTGGCGGAGCAAATCAGACGGAATATGAACAGAGAGGTGTAGAGAGAGAGAGAGCTGTGTGCCCGTCACACACTCTGCGTTGTTTAATATCTTCGGCAATCACAAACGAATATGCAATTGGTTGGTGCTGCAGGTAATGAGTCCGCCATGGATCACACACACACACACAGACTCTCTCTCTCTCTGTGTCTCGCTCTCTCTCTCTCTCGTTGCCCCCCCAACACCCCTCATCTTTCTTGCCCCCATGCGTCAGGAAATCTGCCAGGCAGCCATGATTTAAATGAAATGTCACTCTAAATGGAAAAACATGATGGAATCAACAAAACAACAGCTGGAAATAACGTTAGCAAAAGTGTGTGTGCTTTGCGTTATTGTTGTGTTTTACATTAGCATAACAGCTCATGTCCCCTGGCCTTGGGTAGGAAGGGGCGGGGCTTAGCTTCTCATACAAGTGTGTCAACAGGAAGTGGCGCCACAAGGCAGGCCAGCCGACCACCGTCCCATCACAATCACGGAGGGTAAGAGAGGGAAAGGATGAGAATGAAACTCCTCACACCCTCCCCTTTTTCCTCTCTTTCATCTTCTTCCTCTCTGGCTTCTCCTCCTCACAGTCCTACTAACTTTGTTATCCTCTTTCCTTCACCTCCTTCCTCTTCTTTGCGTCCTCTGCTCTCCCTCTCACACCCTTCCCGCCTCCACTCATTCTCTCCTTTAATCCCACGCCGCGCCCCCTTCATCCTCCGCCGGAAGCAGTGATGTCATTGATGTTGCAAATCGGTCTGATCTGGCGCACGGGCGCATCACCCTTCTCTTTGTCGCGGTAATTAATTTATCCTTATTGATCCCTCCTTCCCCTCCAGCCCTTCTCCCGCATTCGCTCTGAAAGTCGCTGACAGCGTCGGGTATCGATCGGCCCGTCTGTCACGAATGCTGCCGAGAGTCTGCGGTGATGGGCGGCGGCAGCGATTCATCACAGGGGAACAGATAGTAGCTGCATAATTGCTGCTTCACTGCTGGACGCACAATGTCCTCACACACACACACACACACACACACACACACACACACACACACACACACACGTGCATGCACGCAAACACACCTGTTGGGATCCAGTGTGCTCTGGATGGTGCTTGTGGGCTGATATTTCCGCTCACCTCCTCAGTAATAAGCCTCTATGATAAGAAGGAAGGACATCTAGAAGAGTCTGACCTGTCTCCCTTCGTTTTCTTTCTTCTTCCCTTCTTTCATTCATCTGTTTTTTCCGTGCAGCCTCCCTTTGTTCCTCTTCTTCCTTTCATCCTCCTTCCTACATCTAAACTTCCTTCCATCTTTCCTCATACCTTCTGACCCTTCCCCCCACATTTTTCTTCCCCTCCTCTTCCTTCATTTTCTCTTTCCTCCATCCTGTTTTGCTGTTCTCCTCCCACTCTTCCTTGTAGCCCTCATCCTTCATTTTTTCCCTCCGTCATCATTTTTTCCCCTGCTCCTACCCCTCTTCTCTTCCATCCTTAGTTCATTCCTTCTTTTGCAGCACCTCTTCTTTCCCTTATTTCTACCTCCTATCTGTCCTCCCTCCGTTTTCTCTTTCTCACATTCATTTTCTCCCCCCATCCAACTTTCCGTCCCACCTCCTTTCTCTGTTTGTCGCCTGGCTGACATTTTGTCAGCAGGAACAAACATGGAAGGAGGAGGATATGGAGGAATATTTGCCAGAGGCTCCCGTGACTCTGTATTTATTTCCCTCTCTCTGTCGCTGCCCCTCTTACAGATGAAAATGGTGGCCGCTGGTTGTGGGGTGCTCAGGAACACGCTAGGCGCTTTGGTTCTTTCGCCTTTAATGTCCTGCCAATAGTAGCAATTATAACCTGAGGCATCCACTATTTGGAATAAATGATTTAGGAATGGACAAAGATTTCCAAGGCATATCTTTGCATTGTTGGTGCAGGTACAGGATGATGTGTGGAAGAGCATCTGATGAAGATGTCATTCCTGTCAATGGAGGATTTGCTCTCCCCATGTGTTGCCCAGTGTTCCCACTTCTGACGCTAATGTCCATTGAACATAGACGTCTGGCATTCGCTGTCATCTTGAAAACTTTTCCTAACTCTGATGCTACTTCTTAAGGTTGTCCTTGTGCGCTGTCGGGGACCACCAATTTTAATTAATGCTGCTTCCTCTCTACCACTTAACACATGCGCACACACACACACCCATATGGGGAGGTGGAGGTGTGATCCTCACCCGTCACTGTGTTTGAATGACTTTATTTATACACAGCGTCTGTTAACGACATTCATCAGTTTTGATGAGAATTAGAGGAGACATGCACACATGCACACACACACACACACACACAAGCCAAAACTTGCTATCTCACCCTAAGCGTTCGACCGATGGGCTGACTAACATCAGACAGCAGAAGTTTTCGCGACTTTTGCAAAGTTTTACGCTGACTCAAAGAGTGTCGGTGCGTCTGGCTGCCGTCTCCTGAAATGTGGAACGGTGGAAATAAAAATAAAACATCCAATCCCCCCCTTCCACCTCCCCTTCTTCACTCGGATGGCTGCGCTGTCTCTGTTATGGAAGAGGGCGAAAGGAAAAAAGTAAAGAGAACAGAATGAAAACTCTGCAATGTTCCAGTAAATCCTCTCAGGAGGACAGAGCGGTGCTCCAACGCATCATTTCCGGAACGCGGCGAGATGGATCTGAGTCAGACGTGGGCTCTGTCATGCGACACGTTTTCCCGCCTTGCGAATTGCCGTGACGGCAGAGCCACTGTTTGTTGCCTTTGCCGGTTGTGGTTTTTTTTGTGCTGTTCACAGATATCTGAGTTTTGTAGGATGTTCAGGAGACCAATGACTCTGCTTGTTGTCATGGAAACCATTAGGTCTAGATGGGACAAACGTCGCAGTCAGGATGTGCCACAAGCTGGCGCCAAGTATCTGTAGGTCTTTTTCGCCGGGGATCCGCGGACAGGCGATGACGTGGCATCGTTAGATACGGAGGGTTAGACATGGAGTCCCACAGGGCTCCGTACTCGGACCGATTCTGTTCTCCCTACATATGCTTTCTCCAGGTGGCATCATAACAAAACACTTTATCAACTTCCGTTACTGTGCTGACGATACACAACTGTATCTATCAGTGAAACCTGAGGAAACCAACCATCTGGCTAAACTTCAGGCTTGCCTCAGGGACATAAAAACTTGGATGACCCGTAACTTTCTGTTGCTGAATGCAGATAAAACAGAAGTTATTCTTGTGGGTCCAGAGCACCCTAGAAACTCCTTATATAATGATATAGCTACTTTGGATGGCTTTACCTTGGCCTCCATTACCACTGTTAAGAATTAAGGAGTTATCTTCGATCAAGACTTGTCACTGAAAGCCCACATAAAACAAATGTGAAGAGCTGCCCTCTTTCACTTACATAACATTGCTAAGGTTAGGCACATGCTGTCATTAAAAAGCTCCTGAAATGTTAATTCATGCTTTTGTTACCTCCAGGCTGGATTTCAGTAATTCTTTATTAGCAAGCTGTAGCAACAAGACACTGAAGCCTCTCCAGCTGATTCAGAATGCAGCGGCACGTATACTGACAGGAACTAAGAAAAGAGACCACATCTCCCCAGTGTTAGCCTCTCTGCTCTGGCTGCCTATAAAATGGAGAATAGAATTTAAAATCCTCTCCTCGCTTACAAGGCGCTCAATAATCAGGCACTATCTTACCTTTAAGAGCTGATTGTGGCTTATCATCCAACCAGAGCTCTGCGATCCGAAAACACAGGGTTACTGGTGACTCCTAATATCAGTACGAGAAGAATAGGGGGCAGGGCCGTTAGCGATCAGGCCCCTGTCCTGTGGAACCATCTTCCAGCCTCAGTCCAGGGGGGCGGATACCCTCACTATTTTTGAGAGTGGGCTAAAAACTTTCCTTTTCGATAAATCTTATAGAACTACGCGGCCAGAGTTAGACAAAGCTTTTCACTTCTCCTCCTTTATCTGTATCCCTCTCTGGTAAATTCACTTCCCCAGAGTTTTGTCTTGTGCTTTAATAACTCGCTGCCGGCAGCTAGAACACCACCAGTGATGACGGACCTCCAAACATCTGAGTCCTGCTCCTACTGCTGTGCATCCCTACACCTGTCTCTGTGTCTCTCTCTCTGTCTCTCTCTCCTTCCCCTTCTCTTCTCCATCCCATAGACCTTGACTGTTTACATGTTGAGGAGCACTACCTGCTTCATTTTGTAAAGCACCTTGAGATAACTCCTGTTATGATTTGGTGCCATGCAAATTACATTGACTTTACGTGACTTGACAACAGCGCTTGTGCTGCGACAAGCAGGCTAGGCAGAGTGA
>OMPJ01037576.1:2401-13072 GCA_900312935.1 Carapus acus | reverse complement strand
GGGGTGATGGAGGGAAAAGTACATCGCTCCGCCGTTCCTGTCTTTGAAAACAGCGTGGGGACGTTTTTCATTTGTCCCTGACCAAAAAAATTGAGCTCAAGTGTTTATGTCCTTTTCTTTTGTGTTGTCCCGAGACGACCTGATTGACAGCAATGGTTTGCCATTATAAAAAGTCTTGGGATTCTTTGCGATCTGAATGTACACGCTTCAAACAGAAGACGGTGTACTTCAGAGGACCACTGCATTTGCTTTTTAATTGCCTCATTTCTGGCCCTGGATAAAGGTGATCTGGGGACTTGGAGAGCAGACGCGAGCGGTGAGAGAGTGGACGTGCTTTTGAAAGCAGAGACGGCTTCTGTTTGCACTTCAGCGATGCCTGAATGTTGTTTTGATGGAGGACGCCTGAGGGGGGTTGGAGAATCAGATGCCGGAGTGCTTCAAAAGACAGATGATCAAACAAGTTGTGGAACAGAGCTCAGAACAGTGGGCGGCTCACCTCCCTGGAAGTGGAATTGCTGTCACGACCCTCCACTTTGCTGCCAGTAGGGGGTGCAAATTGGTCTCGTGATCCAAGGCGTGCGAGAAACGAATGGTTACAATGGGATAAGGAGTTAGTTAGCAGTGGCGTGGTCAGACATCTCGCCCAAATGAACAAGGAACCCGTGAACGAGCAAAAACAAAAGATGCCTGTACATCCCTCGCCAGTGACGCAATTAGCGTGTGATTATTTGGAGCGATTACAGCCGGGGGGACATGTCGGAAGTAGAAAGTACAAAAGAGAACTTTCCGCGCAGGGAGGGCTGAAAGAGCTACTGTCCCCACACCCCATCGATAATTGGACCCCTTGCCCACCGAGTCAGCACCGCCAAGGGCCTCGGCCGTCGGACTGAAACTTGTTTGCGATCTGCGTTGGAGATCGAGAGATTTGAAATCTGAAATCTCGGTTGATAGAATAGCCGGTAAGATAATCCAGTAAATGGCCGAGCTTATCGAGAGAGTTGCTATCAGGTTACAGTTATCCGTCCTTTTTCAAAGTTTCAATTGTCCCCATCCGTGAAAAGCCCTCCTCGCCGCCCCTGTGTCCTGATTTCATACTTCCTTTAGTCTTTCCAGGCCATTATATAACAAACAGTACAAAGCCACGTGAGGATGGAATAACCGAACAAGAGGACTGTTTTAGGGTAGTGTGCCATTGAGGTTTTATATTTCCGCCTGGCCTCGTTGGAACTCTGAAGGACGCCTTCCCACAAACCTGTCCCTTTTATACATTTATCAAGGTCTGGTAATATTTGCTGGTGAGGGGTGGGTGAAAAAACTGTCTTCAATATTTTAAGAATTTTTTTCTATTTATGTGGAGTTGGGGTTGTGTTGTAAATATTTTACAACCAACACCGGCATTTAAATGATTGAATATGGTTCTTATTAAATTTGCATCCCGAGCATGGAATAAAACTGCATACTTTAATGGAACATTGAAATTATTGGAGAGTAATTGGAGTAAAACGCGCCAACTTTGCACAAATAGACAAGGGTGTATGATAAATTAGGTGATAGATCACCGTGTCTGAAGCATTTGTTATGGAAATGATCACGTCACTACACATTAGGTAAAATCAAGTATATCTCCACAGAAGTGGGAGAAGCATTCCATTAGTTTTACGAGCTCTGCAGCTGAGGGTGAAAACACACATTCCTGATATTTACCCAGTATTTAAGGCCTCAAAAGACAGAACGTTCTGAATGCCTGCACTGTGTAACAGGTGTTGATGTGTGTGTGTGTGTGTGTGTGTGTGTGTGTGTGTGTCGAAGAGGGTTAGGGTGGGAATGGTTGTTAAAATAATTTGTTTTAAATACTGCACCTCATAACTGGTAGTACTTACAGTGACCATTAGCTAGAAGGGAGGGTGTGCAAGCCTGAGGGGGGAATGATGAGGCATTAGCACTCTTCTGGGACGCTAATAAATTCTGTTTTCGTGTCCAAAGGTCAAACGAAAGAGGACTGCAAGTGGTTCATGGGGCTGGGAAAATCCAGATGAGAGTACCAACAGTGCATTAGGCTACAAGTAAATCAAAGCAGATTGTAGGGAAGCATTTCAGAATGTTGAGTTAGCAAGTGTAACACCAGACACCAGTCCAAGGCGTAATGTAATAATGTATATAACAGTTTAAAAAAAACCTAATCATATTAAGGGTAAGCAGCATGAGGAAAGTTAGTTATGTATTTACTACCTGGGCCTACTTCAACTGCTACAACAATCAACAACAATAATAATACACATTTAATCCACAGCTACAGTATTTTTATTAGTATTTTCTGTGCTGGATTTTGCCTGCTCATTGTTAGTTGTGTACTACAAGATTATGTTTAACAAGTTTTTTCTGCTTTGTCGTAATTTTCATTTGGGAGTGATAAATTGCTGCTTTCCCGTATTCTAATCAGAACATAAAATATGCGTTGTAGTAAGATTTATGCGTTTGGCTGTGGAAAACAAGGCAGGGCGATTAATATGAAATGTAATGAGGTGAAATAATACAAAATGCAGATGGAAACATATGTGTAAACAAGTGTGTAAGAACAAAGTACTGGAGTTGAAGTGTTTGGTTGTTGCACTTGTGACTATTAGGTGGAGTCCTGCCAAGCACTGGGAGATTTTCTTTGGGATAGGCAACCCAGTAAGGATGCTGGGCAGATCGAACGAAATCGATATTACCGATCGTGGTTAATGTTCGATCGATACTTGCGCGATGAGATCGATACTCCTCCCTCCTCTCGTATTTTGATATTGTATGTCACATGACTCAGCAGCTGAACACACGCAAGGGATGATGTAATTTTTAATGTAGTTTTTAATGCGAAATATTGTATATTTGACATGACAGCATATTTGGGAAATAGTTTTGTCACTATTGTATGATTACATTTGTCAATTTTCAAAGTTCTTTGTTTTTTGTACTTCTTATTGGCACGATAAATCGGCCTCGGTCCCTTTAATGCCCGAGCCGGGGGAGGGACCGTGGTTGGGGGGGAGCAAGGCGGGGGGAGAGCCGGGGGAGGAGAAGAGAGGAGGAGGAGGAGGAGTAGGGCCGCTTTGTCACACTACTCCAAACCAAACCGACAGCCCAAAGACCCAGACTGCCACCGCTCACCCACCGACCCCAGCAGCGGCGGCACCGTGCCGGCTCGGCGCCTCTCTGTCCCGGCGGAACACCACCCGTGACGCGGAAGGATTCACCCTCTCTCCACTCTCCGACCCTGGAAAACGTCGGGGAACTTTCACGGGAATATCACACGGAAACTTTTCACCGCGAGGCGAAAGCAGGTAACGGCCGTCGTTGTTATTGGTTTGTTCTAACTTTAAAATGTTTATTTAACTATGTACATTTTGCTGGTCGTTTGGAATGAGGTAGCATGCGCGGTGCACCGTTGTTGTTCAGGGAGGCGTTCAGGTGTCGCCGGGAGGCCCGGGATATAAGAGTTTTATGGGTCAAGGGAGAATCTGCATCTAATTTGAATGGCAAATCCGCTTCTTGAGCAATCAGCGCTTGGGGGTCCCTGTGGGAAGCAGCCACCCAACTTGCTGACGTCTCTTTACCCGCCGAAGGCCGCCGCGAAGTGGATAAATACAGTGTAGAGTTATCTGAGGTCGCAACTTCGATGGTGGGGGAATAGTGTTGATTGTACAGCAAATGATGCAGCCTCGGTGTTTGCCCGCATTTATGCAGGAGTATTTCACTGGATCGGACTTGTTGTGGACATGAAGTTGTGTAGTTTCTTACTCTTTGTCCAGCGATTTCCAATTACCACGCTGTACGTCTGTGCAGCTTTCTGCGCGTCCCACCCCACCCCCTCCCCTCTTCTCTCTCTCTCTATCTCTCTCTCTCTGTGTGCATGTTATTTAATCACAGCGGGGGGACAGATGGGACTTTGGAGGCATCCCTGCATTAGGAGTTGCGTAACCATACAGTGTGGCTGGGGTTGGAGAAATGAGAGCATGTGGCCTTCGAACGTCTGCAACAATGTGCGACCTTCCCCCTCTTTCCTCTCCCTTGTCATCAAACTTGCCACTTCATTAAGTCATCACTCCTGCTTGTGTTTACACACTTGGCACTCACTTCTCATCATGTCTGATAAGCCGGATGATTTACTCCAGAATTAGTTCCCTGCCCTCCCTCCCAGCCTTGATTAATCATCCTGTAATTAAAGGTTGCTGTGTGCACTTGACTTTAACTGCATTGACCATAAAAGTCTGCAGCGGCGTTTTACTCCTCTCACCTCATTACCAAGCAGCCTTTCTCCTCCTGCGAAAACCGTTAGCCGGGACAAAAGTCGTCGGACATGTTGACTAATGGGCCCGGCTTTGTTTTTCGATGACTCTTGCCCCCCCAGACACGGCGGGTGGGGGACCTTTTCCTAGCGGGAGCCAGGCATACACTTGCATGTCATTATCAGGGCCGCCATAGACCTTCATGGGCCGCCAAGTTCAGTGTTGTTATAATTAGAGATATTAGCATAAAAATGTAATATCGGTATCGGATTTTTTGGCTGTAAAACTGATAAAAATAAAATAATGCTTGCATTACACCGAAATAGTGCCTATGCGCTCCTGAAGCGGCATTTACCGGCGCACATATCGGTATCGGCCGATATCGGTATCGGCCGATATCGGTATCGGTAAATTGAGAGTTGGACAATATCGGCATATCGGATATCGACAAAAAAGCCAATATCGGACATCCCTAGTCTTTCTAAGGAGTGCTTGAGAGGGTACAAATAAAAAAAAATAACACACAGTCATGACTGCCCTCTGATGTGTCCTTGTCGGTTGAATCCTGTAACCGTCTCTGACAAAGCAAATCTCCTCCAGCTATTGGGCGCCTTGCCCGCTTGCCTAAAATCAACAAACTTGACAAAGCAGCAACACCTTCACCATCATTCATAAATTATTCCGTGACATTTCAGTCCCTAGGTGAAAGTGTGATCAACACAGCAGCACAGGGTCTTTCTGCTGGTCATAATACTGCGTCGTTCATATATTTTGCTTGCGTTTGGAGGTGTTGCCATGTTGAAATGTATGCGGCTTGAATTTCAATCCCCCCTGTTATACCTCAAAATGGCCTTTTCTCCATTTTCCACTGCGGTTTCCTCTTGGATTTGCATTACAACTAACAAGGCCCCACAACATGCTGTCAGCAAACCGAGCCTCAACATATCCTATTTCCTCGAATAGATGACCTTTCCTTTACACGCTTTAATAGTAAACGGGCCCAACAGAGGACTAAATGTCGAGGCATTTTGCCCATCGCTCTGTCTTCGTCTCATGTGGCGCTGGCGATAAAGCGGGGGTGAATCGTGGCAGTGTTCCAAGCATGGGGCGCAGCAATATAGGCCCGAGCACATCTGACTCTGGTCACGGGGGAAAATTGCTCCATGTCAGGAGTTTTCATGAGAAACAGACTACAAACGAGTCTAAACTACTGCCCTAAACCGCCTCTTTCCAGATCACGGTAATGACCTCATCATCGCGGCCTCGGCTCGGGCAGGAAGCCAGACGATCCCTCGCTACGCAGCAGGATACTCGAGCGCAAATGTGATAGTCTCGCTCGCTCACACACGCAGCGAGAATAAAAAACAATAAACTAAACGCAGAGTCAGAGACGACCTGCGCATGCGGACACACACACACTTCCCCTCTGACGGTGCAAAATGCTCGACTGAGCTCCGAGGAGACAGACTGGAAACAGAGGGTTGAACATAACCCACGAGACCTGGAGCTCGAAGGTCCCTGGGATGCGAGTGTTATGGTGACCGCAGCACTTTCAACCTTGAGAGGTCTGAGTAACAAGAGTGTGTGAGAGCGTGAGGATGCATGTGTGTGTGGGTGTGAGAGCGTATGCGTATGTCTTCATCACCCTTGTACCAGCCTCATGCTCTCTGATGATAAGCGTGTCCTGACCCTGGCCTAAATCTCTGAATTTACCTCCTATTGCCAGTTTCCTCTTTATCAGCCGGATACCAGGGCCGAGTGGTGTAAATGATTATAACTAGGGATGTCAGATATTGGCTTTTTTGCCGATATCCGATATGCCGATACTGTCCTATTCTCAATTTACCGATACCGATACCAATCGATACCGATATGTGCGCCGGTAAACGCTTCAGGAGCGCATAGGCACTACTTCAGTGTAACGCAAGCATTATTGTATCTTTATCGGTTTTTATTTTATCGGTTTTAAAGCCAAAAAATCCGATACCGATATTACACTTTTATGCTAATATCGGGCCGATAATATCGGTGGACCGATATTATCGGACATCTCTTATAAAGACACTTTTTTTTAATCACAGAATGAGAATGTATTCATGCCATGAAAATATAAAATTACCTCGATATTAGCATAAAAATGTAATATCGGTGTCGGATTTTTTGGCTTTAAAACCAATAAAATAAAATCCGATAAAAATGAAATAATGCTTGCGTTACACCGAAACAGTGCATATGCGCTCCTGAAGCGTTTACCGGCGCATATATCGGTATCGGTAGATATCGATATCGGTAAATTGAGAGTTGAGTCATATCGGCATATCGGATATCGGCAAAAAAGCCAATATCGGACATCCCTAGTTTTGAAGCCAAAAAAATCTATACCGATATTACATTTTTATGCTAATGTCGGTCCGATAATATCGGTGGACCAATATTATCGGACATCTCTAATAAATACACTTTTTTGTCACATAATGAGAATGTATTCACGCCATGAAAATACAAAATAACCTTTAGGGACCTGTAAATCTGATGTTTATGCTCATTTAGACCGGCCACTTTGGGACAAAACAGGGACTTGTATTCACAACATTACATACGTTTCCCCGAGTAGGCTTTGTATTTGCTCAGCAATCTAAATCTACTTTGGAATCACGTGTTTTGCGCGTCTGGGTGGCCGAGGAGGCGGAGAACAATGTCGGTTGTTTTTGCAGCCAACTCCCCAGGAAACCTGACAACATTCTACGCGGTAGGCGGCCACAGCTATATTGCCCAACAGGAAACCTTAACTGATTCGAACAACAATCGCTCCCCGTGTCTCTCCCAAGTGTACATCTCGACCTTTTAGTGTCCTTGTTTTCCTCTTTACTCTCAAGCAGCAGACACATTACAAAAGGAGTTTTTTTGGCCTAGTTAGACGCATCATTGTAGATGTTGCTAACTGTTGCTTGGATCAGTTGGTATCAATTACCACAAATCTGGTATGAGTAATGGTGCAGCAAACTAACCAGTTAAGCAGGAATGCTTAACATTTCCAAACAGCTCCTTACATGGGAACTCCCTGGTCTGCGCGGCACCTCGCCCGACGTATTTTTCGCAATACCCGCGGTCCAAATGCGATTGCGCATTCCCAGGGGTGTTATTTTCACTCTTGTGGCGTATTTTGAAGTCGTAAAACAGGTCCAGGTAATGTTCAGGTGTCAACTACGCGCGGGGCGGAAGGTGCAGTCGAACTGCGGATGAGCCACGCATTCCAAACGCGACGCCTCCAGAATGTCCTCGCCGGTATCGGTGCGGGCGGAAAACGTCCGCGTCTCTTCCTCCGCCGTGTGACACGCCTGTCCCCGACCTGTCCACGTCCCGACTATCCTGTCTGATTACAGCGCCGCGCCAGCTCGCTTTGACATGTGTCACCGCATCGCCGTTGTGACTCTTGACTCGCAGCGATGCGCGAAGTTGTCACAAAACAGCACCGCGGTGTCCTGGATACGCGTCCATTCCGTGTCTTTTGAAAAGACTGAATTGTTGGCGCTGCATGTAATAGAATTAATTAAAGAATCGCTGCAGTCTGTTTCAAAGTGCTAATAACCCAGCAGTGGTTATGTAATTATCCTCAATTCAGTGGCTAAATTGCGGTGACCGAAAACGTTCTGTCGTATTATCAGTATTTGTCAAACACTTCTTTTCGCATTTAACGCCTGTCCGTCAATCAGGTCGGTGATTCCTAACGTCACGACACGCGCCACTTTTAAAGGAAAACTGATTACTCATTGACTTGTCACCTTTCTAATTCGCCCTGCAGGGAGAATTGCGCAACAAATTTGTTGACAAGACGGCGGCGGTCAAATGGATGGAAAGCACGCACGCACGACCGCCGCCACCGCAGTGCAGCTGCCAGGCCTGGTCGCGGCTTGGGGTGTGTTTACAGTTCAGCGAGCCCTCATTGTTTTGGCGTCTGCGCGAGGGCACAGGCACAGGTGGTCCCTCGCTCTCGCTCGACTGTGCGGCCGGCTGAAAAGACAAAAGACGGGTAACAACCCCCTCCCCCCTGCCCCCATCCCAATCCTCTAATTCTCGCTTCATGACTCATTCCCGCAATCGAGCCAGCCGAGTTGCTGTGATTTGGACGGTAACTTTGTCATTGGTATTATGGATGGGTATCTAGTAGGGGTGGGTAAAAATATAAAAGAATCGATGCATCGAAATGTACTCCCCTTCGATTCGATATCAATTCAGCACTACCGCTGAATCGATTCACCCCCTGGCGCAACATCTTGTGAATCGCGTTTTATGCAAGGAAGCCACAGGCGTCCGCAACCACAAAATGGCAAGCGGTGGAAAGAGTTCCGATGTCTGGAATGACTTCCAGTTCCCACTTAAACAGGGAACAAAAGCAAAGTGGTGGGTAACTTGTGTCAAGCTGAACCGAGCGACAAGAGTAAAACGATAAACTTAACCCTAAGAATCGGAATCGAATCGAGAGGTTCCTCTCAATACCCAGCCCTAATAGAAGCATTATTGTGTTAATGCTTTATATTCAAATGTTGATTGCTCAGAAATGTTGTGAGTTACAACACAATTGCCAAGAGAAAAGAAATATAATTAAAGATTACATGCACTTTAGTTTTAATACAGTACTGACATATTTTTTACTTTTGTATTCCATATTCAGCACACATTATTGTGCTAATTCATGCTTTTGACAGATGTTTTAGTGCTAAAAAATGCTATGATATACCTTGGCTGTTCATATGGGCATGGAAAAAAAAATATTTTGAAATTAAATTATCAACGTTATTAATTATTTGTGCATTTCGACTTATTACTGAATCGATATCGAAGTGTTTAAAACAATATGGAATCGAAATCGAATCGAGTTGTTACCCAAAGAATCGAAATCCAATAGAATCGTGAGGTTCTTAACAGTACCCAGCCCTAGTATCTAGCCCCAAGAGATAACCCGCTTTCCTGACAAATAAAGGTTTGGTGGCGCCCAGTCTCCTGGTCCCAGGAGTGAAATCGGGTCAGGAATCCGCTCCCGTGAATGAAGGGTGGTGAAACGCTTCCACACTTTGATGGATAAGGATCTCGGCGGCACTTTGTGTCCGTAATGAATGTGTGCGAGAGTAAATAGCGGGCCAGGTCTGGGGCTCTGCTTCAGCGTTGGGCCGTGTCGTTTTAGTCGTCGTGCACCTTTCTGTTTGATGTCCGTGTGTGTGATTTGGGCGCACCGAGGGGGCGGGTTTGGTTCCCGCTGTCCCCGGCCTGCGACCCGTTGCTTTGTTAGTCCTTCTGTACCGGTTATTGTGCTTAGTGTGACATTCCTGTTTCCCTCCCCCAGTAATGGAGAGGGTTTTTTTTTTTTTGTCCACGTTTTGGGAATAAGGTGGGTGTGGGTGTTTTTTTCTTTTCTTTTCTTTTCTACACAATCCTTTCAGTCAGTTCAGCCATTTTTAACTTTGGCAACAAGTTTGAGGAGCTACGCCAGGAAACCTCGTGACCTTCGGACCCTGGCTGTCAGCAAGACAAGGCAGTCGGACTTAAACCGTTGATGGACTTTGAGCTTGTTGTTGTCTCGCCAACACACACACACACACATACACACACAGACGCACGTACAGCAATGCATGTAAACATTTTCCACAGGCCATCTGGCCGTTTTTTTTCCCCCCTCTCCTAATGAGAACGTTATGTTTGCAAACATGAGCCACTTGGATTTTCCAGGAAATCCACATTGCTACTTGATTACCAGATTCCGAGCAGCTTGCCAGATGGGATAGCCATCTTGAAGCAAAACCAAACGAAAGAAAGATGAAGAGGGGGTAACGTGATACCGAAGGCTTCCCTGTCTTCAGCGCAGTGGGTCACGGTCATGGCTCCTGAGGGCTGTGGGGTTTGAACCGGTGTGTCATCTCCTTGGGAGAGGGCCACAGCATTTGGAAGATTATATGATATGGTTGTCTGCTAGTATCACTTTTCCACAGTTTTTGTTATCGGAGCTCGATGGGAATTCAGTGAGCCTGGCTGAGGGGGTGACATCACCCCCCCTGTCCTCCCACTCGATGGTAACAGCCATGATTGACTGCGCTCAGCTGTTTTGGCTGACTTTCATTCTGATTCCAGGCCAGGTGAGCACTTGCCAAGTCATGTCGCCTCAGTTGGGAGGTTGCTGATCTCTGGCCGCCGCGCTGGACGTTCCTGCCGAGGCACTCAGGAGATGACTTTTGAGTCATGAGCGAGTGCCCTCATGAGCATTTAGACCCCACCCCCTCCCCCTGCTCTCTCTCTTCACCCAAGTTGACACGTCGCAATCAAAAGCGGCCTATGTAAGCTTGAAAGCGAACACAATGGGGTTTTATTGCCAGCGAGGGGCTCGGCGTGAGGGCACCTTTCTGGCGGCGCGTCG
>OMPJ01037515.1:0-15355 GCA_900312935.1 Carapus acus | reverse complement strand
AGTTACTTCCAAAGAAAGGCACAACTAATTCAATCATTTGGAACTGGTTCGGTTTGATGCATCACACGAACAACAGACGAAGCCTCTCTGTAAAGTATGTTCAAAGGCTGTTGCTGTCGGAAGCAGCAGTACAACTTTATCTGTTCCAGCACCTGAACAATAAACATTACGGAGAATGGGAGAAGTGTAACCAGCTACGAAACAAAGACGGCAGCTCTAGCACACCGGCTAAAAAGCAAATGACACTTCCTGAGAGCTTTACAAACTGTGCGCCTTATGAGAAGAATAGAGCGCGTTGGAAAGCGATTACAGAGGCCATCACGTCTTATTTTGCCACCGACATGTTGCCAGTTTATTCTGTTGATAAGCGAGGCTTTAATCACTTGTTGAAAGTTTTAGATACGTCAAGGTACGTTGTACCCAGTCGCAAGTATTTCGCCAACGTAGCGCTGCCTCACCTGTACACTGCCACTCGGCGAAAGATCCGCGCTGAGCTGGAGGAGGTGGCGTTTTACTCTGCCACCACTGACATGTGGTCCAGCTGGACGATGCAGCCATACATGAGTGTGACAGTCCATTATATCAAGCTTGAAATTGCTGAGTGACAGAGCCTCATTTACTTCTTATTTTGGATTGTTTGTATGCATTTTTACTCTGAGGACAACCACAGCAATAAAGTTGCACTTTGACAATATGTCAGATGTCTGAAGTTGTTTTTAAGTGCATTGAAAAAAAAATTGAAAATCGAATCAAAAATCAAATTTTTCTTTAAAAAATCTGAGATTTTTTTTTTTGAGGCCAAATCACCCAGCTCTACATACAACTGGTACAAAACAAAACAAGTCAATGCACGGCTGCTGAAAGCCTCCAAAATCACACATTGGCCCGCAGCTAGAAACACCCTAACCTTCCACACTTCAAAACAAGGTCACATTCAATCATCTTGACATGATACATCTGTTCCCCTGGCATCACCTCAGCATTCACCACCTGCCCACGGTGCATTGACCAGAGGATCAATCCATGGCTGCGTCGCTGGTCGAAAGAGAGGCTGAATATGGCACGGACTCCCCGCATCATCTCTCCCCTCCTGTCACCGACATTAACCCAGTGTGAGTGCGTGTGTGTGCTGGTAATGTTTTAGTTAGACTTAACTCAACCTCGACTGCGTCTCATGCCCGAGAATGTAATCCAGCGGTGATCCTGAATGCACTTAGAATTGACTTGGCACTGTCGATGGGGCTGCACGTGCACCGTGGTCTAGCCTGCACACCCGCCACCCGTGTGAGAGCGCCACCACAATCCAAACCAACACAGTCTGCTCTCTTCTGCTTGATAACTACACCCCGTGGTCCAGTGGTCGCTGTTGGTTTCATCAGCTTTGATACTGTGGATCAGATGAAGGCTTTGCTCCCCCAGCATCCAAAGACCCTCGGGGAATGTGATGAGCCTCCGTCCCCGCCGCCACCACCATCCATCCCCGCCTCCACTCCCTCCACCCCTCCCAGCTCTCTGTTGGTCCCAGTCACCCGTTCCACTCCTCCCGCTATCAGCTTGCATCACCCTCTGAGGCTGCACATGTTCATCTCGCTGCTCGCCGGCTGTGCCAGCGTGAGCCGAGTGGCTGCGAAGCTAGCTGACCTTTGCAGGTGCCCCCCCCACGGCCCCGTTCCCTGAGCCTGGAACCGCATGTGAGAAACACTGCTAAAAGGGTCATTGGAAGAAGTTCTGACCATGAAAAAGGTCCTAAAACAACGATCATGGGAGAAGTTTGGCAGTTTTGATCTGTAATGATTTTTTTAAAGTATACCAAATGAAAACAAATGTACCACAGATAAATGAATAAACAATTCGCCGATAAAACCTGCAACAAAATCAATCTGATTCATCAAGCAGCTGCCTGCCTGGGGGAAGAAAGGGGCACCATTTGTGAAAGCCATGGTGAGTTTTTAAAATTTCCCATTTGTCTTCATTATACACAATTTCTATCCTAAGAAATTCAGCAGCTGAACACCTCAATACAAATCTTGAGTGATTATTAAAATACGAGCTAAAAGGCCACAAAAATCAAGTTAAATGGTACTGAATAAATTCATAAACATAAAAGTCTGACTGATTGCTGAGGCAAGCTGGTAGATTAGAAGAAAGATTTTCCTCTCTCTACAAAACCCATCCACGAATCAAAGAGTATTTACTGACCAACACCAGCCACAGTGTCCCAGCAGCAGTCGGGCTCTACTAAAAAGGCAGATGTCTCGTTTGCTGCCATGATCTAAAGCTAAAAGGTTTTTACAGCCCTGGTGGACAAATGCACCCAGGGTGTTTGTGGTTTTTTTTCTTCTTTTTGGATTGAAATAAATTGTTTTGTGTGTGCAGCAGGGGGCCAGAGGTTAACACCGTCCTATTGTGAAGTGAAGTGAGAGCATCCATTACCCGGACGGTTAGTCAAGACTGCCAATTCTGGAGTCTTTATAAATAAGTAGATTTAGAGCAAAGCACTGACACCGCCTGCATTGTGTCTACAGGCTGACGGCAGAAATTCTGGAGTCACTGACACATAAATTGAGTTATCAAACAGGCACAAAACAAAGATGTCTGCAGGCTGACACAGGTTTACACTTGACAAACACATCACACATCAAAGGTATATGAGAGAGACGAGTGAGGCCAGGTGGGAAATTCTAATGGCACAGATGAGGCTGTCGCAAATCACGCCATTGCTAATTCGGCGCTCCTGTCACGCTTTCCAAATATTTATCCTGCAAAAAATGATAATCACGCCATGTTTTCCAGGAAAGTGCGAAGTGGGACTGGAGTTTTGCTTGTTTGAGCGAGCATGGCGCCGCTCTCCCCGGCGCCTTTTTAAATCGTGACGTTTCCGCTGGCCCGCTGCGACAGCGGCTGATTCCAGTGCGCCGCGCTTTACCCGAGGCGGAGCGCCAAAGCATAATGAGACATTTGGTTTGCGGGATTCAAAATCTGACACAGCGCATTAAAGCCGAGCAGACTGCGGATGCGAAGGGCAGCGGTCCCGGCCAGAGCGATGACTTCCCATTTTCTCTCAGCGACATCATTTTTCTTTTTTTGCAACCCGGCCAAACAAATGACCACAGAGGGAGCGGCGAGTGTGACGGCGGTTTGGAAACGGATTCCTGTTTGTCATATTTTAGCGTCCTGGAAATGTCTGACAAAAGCAATAACGCTGCCTGTCATTCTGTCGTTTTGTGTCCGTGACCTCCTGCAAGTTCTGCTAAAGGCCAACCAGCTGCCTCCAAGCCGACACTTATAGAAAACATGTTCTGCGGCCAAGGTTCTCTCGGGGACACACCGTGGCCGCGCACTATGTTCTCCCGCCAAATTAGAGAGCCCAGAGGCTCCACCGCGGTCCTGTGCCCATTCGCCACTAAACGATGACACACACTATGTGACAAGTGTGATCTCAGGGAACAAACAATGAGATAGACTTCTAAAACTCAGACATGGATACATATGTAATGGCAGAATTTTATGGGGTTACGGGGCGAGACATTTCAGTTAACCATGTAGCATTTAGTTTCAACTTTACACAGCCTTTAGTCTCGACCAGCAAAACCATACGTATCTATTTCAACCACAACATTTCAAAAACAATGTTGGCGACTAGGTTACTAATGCTTCCTTTGTCCTCCCTTGTCCTCCACTCACCTTGCATTGACCTTTCCTTGACCTAAAACACTGGTTCAGTACTCCTCCCTCACACCTGGCCATTATTTTGGAACACATCCACACAACTGCTTGTGTTGCACTTAAAAAGAACAACAAGCAGGTGTAAACATATTCCAAAAACAACCAACCAATCAGAAACGGAGTTCCTACTGAGTGGTATAAACTACAGCTTTAAACTTAACACCCACCTCTTCAAAGCATCCACCTGAAAAAGGCTCTGAGTGTGTGTATGCGTCAGCATGTGTTTGTATTGTAAATGTGTAAATAAAGATTTATAGGCGTCTATGAATACGTAATCAGTCATTTCGTACCCTACAGGACTTAAGTATCGTGGCAATAACACTTCGGCATGTATAACGGAAAATAAGTGCCTGCTCCTGCACATGCAGGAGACAAGGACAAAGCATTTCCACCAAAGGAAAAGCCAGACAGGAAATATAGTCGCCGGCAGGGCAATCGAACTGATGCGTGGGCACGCTCAGATGGGAACAGACAAGATTGTGAGAAATTGCGGCGGCTTGGACAAGAAACGACCTTTGGTTCAACTCTGGCTGTGTCACAAATATGCTGGGTCTGATTTACACGCGTCTCCGCGCCATCCCTCTGGCAAACACGGGGGAGACAATGAGACAGTCAAACGTACCATAATTCCAGCCTGAGACGCTAATCCAGTTCAGAGGCGGCGGGGAAAATGGGCTTGCACGAGATAGACCCCGGCAAATACATGCAGATGAGAATGAATATCCTGCGGACGAGCGGAGGGATGAAAACTAATTCAATAATAAGACCAGAAAATTCTCCAAGATAACAGGGATCTGGAGACCAATCCGGGACCCATCTGGGCCGCAGCGAGCGCACAAAGAGCCGTTCGCTAAGCAGGAGATACCCATTAGCAGCATGACTGTGAAGGCGAGGGAATTACAATGTGATGTTTCATTACATATTGTAATGTACAGTCATTTCACAACCGTGGGCCAAGTCAACGGGAGGTGAGGACCAAAATCTCCAAGCCGAGCTGCCGCGGCACAGTCGATGGGCACCGACCGCGATACAAAACAAATCCCATCCACGACACAAACAACACAAGCGTCGCCTCGGTACAGGAGGCGATGTGTGAGTTCCGGCAGCCTGCTCAATCATCTACGTGGTGTGTGGTGGTGATCCGCCTGGTGAGCACGTGACCCGCCGTTAGCTTTGCCTCTCAGCTCCTCGTCCTGACTTTGCGTGTTAGCTTAGCTGCTCAAGTGCGGTGGTACCAGCAACGCGGTCTCTCAGCTTTCACACGCTCCGCGTTTCTTCGGCTTATGGAGCAAGTCGGAGCGACTGAGACGCAGCTGAACAAACATGCGGCTTCAGCGGGGCACGGCAACCGCATAAATTACCTTCTCATTCTGGACCCCGCGCTCCGGCTCGAAACGGGAAATGCACGAGTCTATCAGAGCAAAGTAGATTACCCGGCCGTGTTTTCATTTGCTGTGTGATTTAACGTATAGTGTTTAAATAAGTACAACACTGTAAAACCCTGCCGTGTCCCAGATTTTGTGGGCCATTATGGTTATGGAGGTTATTGATAAGTGTATTACTGTGCAACGGCAGCAGCACTGGAGCCTCAAGTGTAAATATAGCAAACCAGGGAATGTGTGAATGAGTTTATCACAGGAAGAAATAAGATCTCCTGCAACTTTTCGTGCAGAACGCCACCACACATCTTTATCCCCCCCACTGAGAGGTGCGGGGCCCTTACCTTGCCGACGTAAAGCGGTTCGTTGCCGGTGTACTCCTCCAGAACGAAGAACTGGTTCCAAACCCAGCTGCGTTTCTGCCTGTGCGGGAGGTCCCGCGGGTCCAGACTGGAGTGAGGAGGCATCTCCGTGTCACCAGGGGTGGGACTCAAATCCCTGCAGCCTCCCTGCCACAGGGGACACAGGAGCGCCAGGAAAGTCAGGGCCCGACAAGCTCCCGTGCAACACCTCCACGGCATCTTGGTTTTCTTCCGGAACGTAGAGAGTGATGGAAACCGATGTCCCGAGATAAAAAAAAAAAAAAAACCTCAGACGTCAGATGTCCCCAGGGTTTTATCCACACAGTCCTGACCGGCGTCTCTCAGCAGTGGGCGACAACAGGGCTGAGAAAGAGCCCAGATCTAAGTTTAGCGGCGGTGCTCTTTTTTCGGTCGCGGCTGGAGAACACAAACGGGATAATTCCCTCCTCTGCAAAGCTGGGGAGCTGACATTAAAGCCGGCGAATGGGGTCAATGGCCTCCACGCACGGGGTGTATAATTGGCACCTATCAGAACACATACACACACACAGGCACAGGGAAAGGGAGACAAAGACAAAGTGAGGAGGACGAGCGAGTCGGCAGTGTCAGCAGAATTACCTCTCTGACCGCAGTCACTTTAGACGGCGAGGAAGGGGGCGCCCGCTGCAATGATAATGTCATTCTTTGCCGATTGGACGGAAATCGATCAAAAAATGAAGGGACCGTAAAAAAAAAAATAAAGAAAAATAAAGAAAAAACAAAGGATTTTTCAATAACAATCAACGTCGTCCCTTCAGGAGACAAACCTGCCCAGTTACACACACATCTGTGAACCAGGACTGAGGCAGAGAAGAGAGAAGAGGCAGGTCAGCGTGTTAAGTAGGGGAAAAATGAGGCAAAAACGGTGCAGGCCTTTCGTGCACGCAGGCAGAGATTTCATACCCGGCGACACAGCAACGGCTGTGCAGAATAACAATCAGATGACAATTACCCAGGCTTTACCGCTCCAAGGTCGTCATTTTGTCACATTTTCTCTGTATGAGCACAAGGTGTAATGGTGGCCCGGTGTCGCCACTCGACGCTAACAAGCCGTATGATGTGTGTGGCGAACCCTTGTCGCTGAGATTAAAAATAAATTTGAGCTGTCAGTGGCATGATGGACCAAGAGCTTCCTGACCTCTACTCCCAATGCTCTGTTCGTCCGGCCCCAGCACATGCCGAGGGGAGAGGGGATGGTGTCTCCGCACCATCACCCTGCCTTGACAGATCCCTCCCCCCCCTAACCCCGCCGATCCACTCCTCCGCCGTCCAAGATGCCAGGACATGACGACGTGTCATGAAACAGAGAGAAGGCATCGGCCCCTGACAGTTGGTGCTCCGCGTGTCACAACAGGTTCAACAAGCAGCCCCTCGCAGAGACGTCGCCATGTCATCGCCTTAGCGTGGGGGGTAAACGTGAAATGCGGGATGTGAGGTGTCGTGTGCGCCTGCCGGGACCCGACCTAAGTGTTCATGCACGACCTCAGCTTGTGTGCGCGTTGACAAATAATCAGTGAACAGCCGAAGCCAAAGATGTGCTCTGGATCGGTCTGATCTCGGCTTGCGCCGGGTCCTCCATTTCTCTCACCCCACCACACAGAAACTCACACATACGCCACCTCTTTTAATATCTTTTGCTTTATCCAGGAGAGAGCGAAAAAATGGCAAACTGGGGCAACCGTCCACGGTGGTGGTGGAGTCTGAGCGGCCACTAAAACTTCTGTAGGGTCCTGTGAAAAGCAGACTCCTTACAGAACAAAAAAATGGGGAGGTTGACCAGCGCTATGTTTATTCCCATGCTGACCCTGCGCTCTATCTCCCTCTCTCGCATCGGGCAGCGGACGGAGGAGATAATTGCTTTGGCACACGGTGACCTCTTTCTTCCCACACAGATTCTCCACCTCTCATTTTGCTTCTCCTCTGCGTCCCCTCAAGCCAAACGAAGCCAGCGCTCTGTACATCCACCCATCCACCCCTCCCTCTCTCACTCTCTCTCTCTCTCTCACCCTCTCTGTCAGAGTCACGATCAAATTGGAATCATTGATTCGCAAATAAATCATGACCGCACAATTGGTTTGCTGCTTCGACGGGGTTGCAGTTCACCTCTAACCAAAACTTTGCAGAGTAAGTCCAGGAAAAAGAATGAACCTGACCTGGAGAACAATGAGAGTTAGCATCACACATACGCGCACGCAGACACACGTGTACATTTATATCCAGAAACAGATTCAAAGTCACGGGCGGTGTGCGAGGATTTAACGGTCGAGGTGGAAAGTGGAGCAGATCTGGCTGCGGGGCAAAGCCAGTCGCCAAGGCAGGATCGGCCACGGCTGAGGTCGAGCCACGCCGGCGAGTTAATGCCTCGCGTTTCGCTAAATCCTGCACGCGGCGGGAGTGACGCTGGATGCCATTTGCATCGATAATGAGGGAGCAGCAATGCAGCGAGACCTCAGTGAGCCAATATCAGCTTTTAATTACAGGAGGGAATCGATACCAGGCGCAGGTGTCGATAATCGCCAATTCATCGCCCGCAAATGGTTCGTTCAGAGGCGCACCGTGTATACGGCTCGTTGTTTGTAGTGTGAAATCGCAGCCAAACACCACGGTGGGAGCGTTTGCGCGCACAAAGCCACAGCTGTCGGGGAAGCTCCGACACAAAACAAACACACACACTTCACTGGGACGGATGCAAAGACGTGGGTGGAGCTTCGGCGAAGGCTTCAGTGTGTCGCTCTCAAGTCGGCAACCCTTGAAAAGTGCCGGCAGCCTCGAATAATATTATTAGACTATCGGATCCATTAGAGCGCTGGGGGCTTGTGTGTGTGTTTTTGTGTGTGTGTTTCCTCAGTTGTTATGAAGCCTGAGAGGAAATTCAAATTCCTACAGTGTCATTTGCTAAATTTTCAAATAAAAATGTCACTGTAACA
The DNA here is from genome assembly GCA_900312935.1 of Carapus acus. Lineage (NCBI taxonomy): Eukaryota > Metazoa > Chordata > Actinopteri > Ophidiiformes > Carapidae > Carapus > Carapus acus. The sequence goes on along the minus strand of OMPJ01037515.1, from coordinate 6,922 downwards.
CTTTTCGTGGCCAAAAATTCTGGTTGGGTTTGGTGGGTGGGATGAGCTCATCAGGCCTCTACGTTGGCAGTGATGATACCAAATTTGCATCTCACTACATCAAACATAAACACAACAAAATTGCGAGTTTTTGACTTGAGCACCGGTGAAAACACAGGTGGCGGCCATTTTTCCTGCCCTGGCACCGAAATTGAGATCACAAAACCAGACCAAAGATGGGGACAGAGGACGGGCCTGTGACACGGCATCATCTTAAAAGTTTGCCTGAACTCTCCTTTAGCCACCAGAGGGTTACTGATTGGACAACCAGCAGGGGGCGCTCCAAATGCCACATTTCCATATGACTCCACCAGCAACTTTCTTGAAGTGTGGCGGCCTAATCTGGGGCGTCGTTTCATCTCGTGTGGCACATTGCAGCCTTCAAACACAGGCACACACGCGCACACACTCTCATGAGGCGCTTTCATTTACGCTCGGTCTTAACGTCTGATAGCTCCCGTGCTCCACATAACTCGCATCACAACGCCCGGGAAACAGGAGGCGCTGCTCTTACCGATGTTTTACTACAATTCCACCCTGGGTTCCTCACGCCCTTAATTTGTTTTTTCTTGTTTAAGATTTCTGATGTTTCGGAGGCGTTTTTCGGAGCGAGGTGCGGCGAACCACCGAGGCGGAAAACGATACTCGAGGCAGAACAGACGTGCCCTTGTCGACAGATCCGCGTTTGGTGACCTGTTGATTCATCTGAGGAAGATAGCAGCCAGCATTAGTGTTCAATAGCTGGGTCTCTGGAGGCAGAATGAAAAAAAAGAAATACTCAAGAGCGATATGGCTCCTTTGAGGCCTTCAGCACACACGTGTGTGTGCCTGCGCGTGCCCCTCTCACTGCCTCGCTGTGCTGTGGCCTTCAGGCGCTCTGTGTTTCTTTGTCATTTCTCTCCTTGCATCCGATCGCCACTCTAACCATTAGCACCGCTGCCCCTCTCCTGCCCCTCCAGCTCTTGCCCCCCGCTCCCGGACATTGCCGTCCCTTAACATGGCCAGACGAAGACAAATGTAGCGTCTGCGGAACCTCAGCGTGGCGCCGCGCTTTCCTTCGCCTCGTCTTCCTCCTTGGTGCGCTGCAGACACTGATGAAGGCACCTAATCTACTCAGCCGACGCGACCGCACTCAATTAAGCGAAATCGCATCATAGCGCGATGAGCAGAGCCTCCCCCCAGCAACCGTTTCTCTTACACACACACACAAACATTTCTAATCCCATTTGTCGAGTCTCACAACAGGATTAGCGGCGTTGTGCGGCGCTCGGTGACCAATCGCATTCCTCCTCTCATCCCAACTCCCTCGCCGACCTTGTTTGCATTGGCGGCATCTTCCCCTGCCGCTGCGTAAACGCAGACACACAGACACAGACACTCACACACACAGACACACACACACGCAACGCAAATAGCTGTGACCTTAGAGTCAGACGTGCTCCTGGGCACATCGCTGCGTTTTTATGGTGCCACCAAGGAAACAGAACGCAGAGCCCATCCTGTAGCATTAGAGGTGCTTGTGAGTGTGTGAGTGTGTGTGTGTGAGTGTGTGCGAGTGAGTGAGAGTAAAAGCACATATGGTGTGTCAGGGGGCTTTTATGTCTGCGGAATCAAACATGAGGTGAATGCAGCCGTTGACATTTCAGTCCCTGCTGGGAAAAGAAAAAGTGGCAGAACCTTCACGTGGCTTTTGTCTCCTCCAGGAAGAATTTAGCGGCGCAGAACAATAATAACCCCCGTAGCTGCTGAAGGACGCGGATGTAGGCCAGCGTTTTGCTGACGCGTGGCTTTGAACCTGCGCTCTTCTGGTCTGACTGGTGGTCACTGCCACCCCAACCCTCCACTTCCAAAGAGGCCAGCTGCCCCCCTATTTCACCCCATTTTCTCCATTGAGGCACAAAAATACACATTTATGGGCGGGCTAGTGGGGTGGTGGTTGTGCTTTTTCTTTTTTTTTTAACACGCCAGATTGAGACACCAAATCTCATTTTGGCATTCAAATCGAACTTGGATTATCAATTCAGTTGAAAACAACTGAATTGTGTTGTCTGAAAGCCTCCCAACTTATGTGTTTTGATCCTCATAAATCGGCCCCGCGAAATGGCGAGTGCCACGTTCCGAGAGAACACCACAGGATTTAGGTTTTTGAGTGAAGAAGAAGAAAAAGGAAAAATACAGGCAAAAGGCAAAAGGAAGAATACAAAGCAGACACTTTGATAGTCCACACAGGATTCCAAAGCCTTCCAGCTCCCTCGCAGCATGAAATTACAGCCGGCACAGTGTCGGAGTGCACTACATCCAAAACTGTTCCGGCCAGACCGGAGAACCAAGTCTTCATCTGGCTGACACCTCCACCAAACCTGCACTTGCCTACCTGCCTGCCTGCCTCCTCTTCCTCAGCAGACCTGTCAGCTTTAATTCCCCCCCAAGCCCTCCACCCTCCCTCGGCCCCCCTCCACCGCCAAATAAAAGGAGAAATCTGCACCTTGACGGGTCATTTCGCCTTAAATGGTGCCGAGAAATCGGCTCAATCCACTCGTCCAGGGAGAGAGAAAGAGAGAGAGGGAGGGAGTAAAAAAGAGAAAGCGAGACGACTCTATTACAGGTTGCACTTGTTTCCACTGTAACATCGGCGGCCAACGTCGAGAAAATAACGATAATAATGATAATAACAACAGCGCGGCGGCACGTTGGGAGGTCTGGGACGCAGCGGAGAGCGGGGACAGCTCAATCGCTGAGCCCCTCGGGGATTTTTCAGTAGTTTCTCTCTGTTTTTCTCTCTTTTCGGTTGACACGAACATCAGAACCCCGCCGCACTCTGACCGCTGCCACCGTGTCGCCGGTGCCTCCGCGCCCGTTTGGCCGGGGCCACCATTACGCATTCGCCGCAGACCTGCACCGAAACCGTGGCGGGGAAGGAAGGAGAAAAAAAAGATGGAAAGAAAGTTGAGCGGGCGCACCTGTTCCCTGACAGCGACCCGACGAAAAAATGTTGCCCGTCCTCCCCTCACCACCACCAAACACCACCACGGCGCCGCCGCCGCCGCCGGTGGTGGTGGAGAAGTTGACAGCGGAGGAAGCGGAGCGATGCTAACACGCGGATGGCGGCAACCGAGTAACACAAAACCGGCGTCACCGCGAACGTGTCCGCCGCAGGAGGACCCGTGTCCGCGGAATACTAATCACCACAGCAGGCGCCAGGACAGAGAAGCGCTGGGACAGAGAGCCCACCGGGAATTAGCACACAAAACCTAAGTACTAATTCAAGAATAATAAACGCCACAGTGTGTGTAATTTTTTTAAAGGAAAAAATGGCTGCGCTCGGTCGTGGCGCGAACTCACGCCGAGCCGGACGGAGAGTTTTTGGGGTTGTTTTTGTCTTACTCACCGGGGGAAGGAGACGGAAGTTGTAGGTCGGCGGCGGAAAAGTTGGGACGTGTTGGCGAGGACAGGCGGGAAGACAGAGACAGAGACGAGACCGCCACCGGAGACTTGGAAAGTTTGGTGGGCAGGTGGAGGGAGATGGGGAGATGTAAGTCCCGGTGCGGCGGAGAGGCGCGACCGCTGAGGCTCGGCAGTGCGGATCGTGCGTAAAATGCTCCGACCCTCGGCTGGGATGCGGCGAGAGCGAGTTTGACACCCCTCCTTCTCCTCCTCTTCCTCCTCTCCGTCCTCCTCCCCTCCTCTTCCCTCTCCCTCTCCGTATTCTGCGCAATGCTGCCCGCGATTGCGTTGAGGAAAGCCCAGCTGCGGGGATTTGGGGTGTATGTTGTTCTCCTAGGAGCGAGGGACAGTCAAGCGACAGGGGGAGGAGAGGAGGAGGGAGGGATTGAGGGAGGAGGAGAGGGAGGGATGGATGGAGAGATGGTGAAGAAGAGATGAGACACTTTTATTCGGTAGGGAGGGAAAACAAAACAGACCGGGTTGGAGGGAAGAGTTCGATCAAAATAATTTGGCCGGGATGGAGCCAAAAAACACATGCAGGCACATGCTTGGCGAAAAAAAGAAAGAAAAAATAGCGACAAAGGAGTGAATCCGACCATGCCGAGCCAAGCGTTTGTCAGCAGATGGCATGAGAAGAGTCAGACAAGCGGCTGGGTTGGTGCGCACGCCAGAAAAATAAATTAGAAGTGTGAGGAGAATTGGTGGAATATTTCTCCAAATTTTTTTGGGGTGGTGGGGGGGTTGATTCGGCCTCAGAACTCCCATCACCACGTCTCTGTTAAGTCTAGGATAGTTTGGCCTGCTGTTTGTGTGGAAGTTTTAGGGAGTCTGAAAGGAGGACCGAGGAGGATTAATGAAGTGGGCATCTTCAAACTCAGCATCCATCAGCATCTTATTTGCATAATTTTGACGTTCGAAAATCATGAGAACATTTCATTTGGCACCTGGATTTTTCCCTGCTTGGCATGTTCCTAATGTGAGATTTCGTTTTCCTCAAATTAGTCTGGGTAGGGTTTGATGAAAAAGGCACAACAACCCCCCTTTGCTATTTGCAAATACCGCTGCTCTGCCTCTTTCATCTCACTGAGCGTCCTGATGAGCACCTGTGATAGAATATTTGACTATGCAGACCAAGAGCACTTTTGCAGACTTACAGGGGCGATGTACAGTAGCAGGCATACTGAGTCAACAACGGCGTGGGGTTGACAACAACACGTGACATCGACGAGGCTGGAAACATCGTATCACCAGAGGTCCCTGATACATCCCACCTTCTAGATCGCATCATCTTTGAATATCATGGACTGACCCTAGAAGATTCCCTCGACATCACCTGTGACGTCAACACCCCATATAAATATCACCCCCCAACAGCTGCTCTTTGGACAACCTAGGAACTTGGACATGTATTTACCCGGGGGTGGGAAAACTTTTTGGATCAGGGGCCACATTGACTTTTGAAATGTGACAGACAGGCCGGATTGGCACCAGATGCACACACATCAAACAGAAACAGCATTCCAGTGTTAAGATTGTTCTCTTTTAGAAGGAACAGTGTTGCTGCTCATCCATTTTTGCTAGTGCATAGTGTTGTAGCAATTCTAAGAACAGTAATTTCGAAAACAAAGATTTCGATTAAGAAATCTGTACCAGCCTTTGTTGGGCCCGATTTGATTGTCGAACAGGCCGCATTTTGCCTACGGGCTGTCGTTTGTCCACCCCTGTATTTGCCTCTTATGGTTATAACCATTAAAGTCTTAACTCAAAAACCGTCAGTGGTCGCTGGAGTGAGGTTACTCTGCAATTCTCTTTTATGAATTTTCCTGATAACGTGTGAATCTTGAATGCTGTGGTGGTGGGGATGGATGGAGGTGGGATAGGGTGCAGGGCCACCTGCGTTATCGCAAAAGCCAAACCGGCAACACATTCAGGAGATTCCAGCCGACTATGAAATCGCAGAGATAAATCATCTCCACGCTGCTTTGTTAGACAGACATTAGCATTTTGGTGAAGACGTCAGTGTCCGCTGCGTGGCTCTGCCGACAAGAGTGCCGACTGTCAGGCAAAGAAGAGAGCGATGACCCAAACTAATAGAAAGAGCAGCCTCTGTCTGTCAGGACTGGAAGAGCAGGCAGAGCCGAAGGGGGAGAGAGGGAGGGGGAGAGAGAGAGAGAGAGAGAGAGAGAGAGGACAATGGGCAGGAGTATGAAGAGGGGAATAATGGCATTGGAGAGGGAGGATGAAAGGAGTCAAACAGAGTGAAGCAGGTGGGAGGTAAAGAGAGGGGGGCAGAAAAGGGTAGACGAGAGGTGAAGAGCCTGGGAGAGGCAGGGAGGTAGGAAGAGAGGAGACAAAAAGCTGGAGAGATGGAGGGAACAAGGAGGTAAAGAGAGCGAGTTACAGAGAGAGGCGGATGTGGGAGGGAGCAAAGAAGCAGAAGTGAGAGGGGATAGAGGGAAGAAAGGATAAAGAGCAGGAGAGAGGGCAAGAGAAGGAGTCAAAAAGGAGAGGGCAAGGGGGTAAAGTTTGGGAGGGATGAAAGGAAAGAGATAAGGAGAAAGAAAAGGGGGAAGAGAGGGAGAGATGAGGGTGGCAGCAAGGAAGGAGGGAGACATAAAAGCCGAGAAGAGCAAGTACAGAGATGGCAAGATGGAGGAGCGTGTGGGAGGTGAAGAAAAAGGGAGGAATACAGGAGGGAGTGATTAGAGTAGAGGTAGAGTGGAGGGAACAAGGAGGTGAAGATGGGGATAGAGGAAGCGTGGTTTTGAAGAAGGAGGGAAGGAGAGAGGAGGCAAGGGAATGAGAGGGATGGAAGGAGCACCACAGAAGGTGAGGGAGAAAAGTTGAGGAGGGGGCAGGAGAGGGGGAGCAAGGATGAAATGAGAGAAAGGCGCACGAGATGAGGGGAAGGGAGGAAAGGGACAGAAAAGAGGAGGAAGGAGTCGGGCTTGGATGAAGGGAACAAGGAGGACAATAAAGGGAATTAAAGGACGGAGGGAGTGCGCGCGTGGCGCGGGGAGATATATGGAGGAAGGGAGGGAGAGGAGCCGGAGGATGGCGGGATGATGAACAGTGAGTCGGAGGGGGTAGAGAGGGATGCGGAAAAGGGTGGAGAAGAGGGCGGGAGGAGAGAAGATGGAAGTGAGGGATGAGGGGAGAAGTCAAGGGGGAATGACGAAGGAGAGAGAATAGTGAGGCGGCGGTAGGGTGAAGAGAGGAACACGGAGAGGGTGAGCCAGTGTGTGTGTGTGTTAATGGAGCAAGGGAGGGAGGTGAAAGGAGGGAGACCGTGTCGGTTTGGCGTGTGTGAGTGTGTGTGTGAGTGTGTGTGAGTGAGTGTGTGTGCAGAGTTATTTAATTGCGCGCTGACATTGGTCCTGGGCTCGTCAGCTCCTCTCCATCAATCACAGTGGGGTCAGCGGAGGCCCGAGGTGACGCG
>OMPJ01037493.1:3945-17878 GCA_900312935.1 Carapus acus | reverse complement strand
GGTTCCTGGTGGAGACCTGGCCAAGGTCCAGAGGGCTGTGTGCATGCTTAGCAACACCACAGCCATCGCTGAGGCCTGGGCGCGGCTGGACCACAAGTTTGACCTCATGTATGCCAAGAGGGCCTTTGTCCACTGGTATGTTGGGGAGGGCATGGAAGAGGGTGAATTCTCAGAGGCCAGAGAAGACATGGCTGCCCTGGAGAAGGATTATGAAGAGGTCGGCACTGACAGCGTGGGAGATGAGGATGAGGAAGGAGAGGAGTATTAAAAGGCTCTTCAGTGTCCCAGCTTTACCATCACATTCCAACATATTCCAAAGTCATGTTAAATGTAACATGGTTCCCATGAATTTCTGTTGACAAGTTGGCAACAAGTCATTAAATGATTGAAAAACCAAACCACAGTATGTTCTTTTTTTTAATATTTTAGAGTTCTAAAGAAAATGAACAGACACAATTTCCAGATCATTGAATTGGTGACATTTGACAAGATGACTGATAATTAGATACTTAAGGTAGACTTTTGAAATGTGCGTCTAATACATGTTAGGCTTCAGGAAAAGAACAAATCTGGACTTGGTCGATGGGGGGACCTCCAAAATGCTAACCTTTTTCACAATGCGAGTGCCCTCTGAAATGGTCATTTGGTTTAGGAAATCCACTTCTCCCCTAAAACATCCAGCTCCTTTTCTGTGAGAGGAGACCTTTGATGGGCAGATTTAAGGTCAGTCAGCAGATCACAGGCCGTCCACGTGTCTGTCATAGAGGGAGGCCTAGCACATTCCAAACAAACCACTGAGCTACAGCTGTATTAGCAAAAGTATCAAGTGGAATTATCGGCTTTGATTTGTTTGGAAAGGCCAACAGACAAACTACTTATGCGGCAGTGTTTGAGAGTAGCAGTGTGTTATAAGGATCTAACCAGAAGGTCCAAAATACTCATTCCAGGCTGAAGGCTGCTCACAGAGGAAGCAAATCTTAAAACTTTGGAGGTGCGTAACAAAGGAAATAAGGACCAAATTATTGTTAATTCACATTTTGGGTCTGAAGTCTGCGATTGACAACAGATAGCCTGAATGAAATGTATTTCTCTCCATCACACATTTTTCATTAATGCACTATTCAAATTTAAAACTGAAGAATATTTGTGTTTGCATGACTTCTTATTGCACACCCCATTATATTCCAATCGATAACTTTGCTATGCCACTTTATTTGATGGACATTAAAATGCACTAAGTCAGGTGCAAGAAAAGGTAAAAAGAGGCAGATTGGATGTTCTTATGTCACGATTAACAAAAAATCCAATCTAGATAGAACTGAAAGCATTCATGATGCAACATGATGATGAAACATTTTTATGTCTTAAGGCGCTAAGCAGGTACACATTGCACCATTTAACGTTTGAATGAAGTTGTCAATCATTACAAAACATTAGGCGGGAAAAGTGGGTGCCAGTAAACAGGCCCCGCCCCCTTTTTCAAACCGCCGCCTCGTCCCGCCTGTGGGCTGTTACGCTGTTGAATCTACTGGCCTCCCTCCCTCCGTCTTTCCCTCACTCCCTCCCTCAGCAGATGAGAGCCGTTACCGCACCTTTTTTTCCCCGTGACCGTGTGCGGTGTCTGTTTCTCATCTTAAGCCGAAGGGAACACAGACGTTTGCAACGGCCTGGGCCCGCATTTCGCCTTATTTGGTCTGCTGTCTTTCACCTTGAGATTGTCGATATATACACATCAACAATCTACATTTTCAAGGGGAGAGGCCAGAGAGTCTCAGTTACATATACAATGATTTTACAGTACGTTAATACAAGGGATTTACCGGTAAGTAGAACTACACAGGAGCGGTGGAGGCAATGGGCAAAGTGACCTGGCAGCCATTTTCTAGTTTTTCGCGTAGTTTGCGGCTGGTGAGGACGGCGAGGGGGACAGACTGGGACGGGACAATGGCAGGGCCGCGCCCTCTGTTTTCCCTCACTATCGCCCCCTCCTGTCCGCATAAATACCACTTCTCTTTTATAAACTTTCTGATTCCCCAGCATTAACAAAAACATTTCAACAGGGGATTTTTATACTTGCCAGACTCCACGTGAAAACATTAGCTCTATGTTCTGTGAATGTGACTGTTGTGCCAGTCATATCTGTTTTTATCAGACTGGGCCTCACACTTTGCATGTTGGGTGTTTTTGCTACATGTAGTAAGCCTACTGGTTCCCTGGCTGTTTTTTTTCTCTTTTTTTTTTTGATAGGACATCGAGTCAGGGAAAAGCATTAGTGGGAATCCATACCCAGTAAAATGATGACAAAACTATTCATTTGTCGTGGTACAATAACATAACATAAGTTTGAAAAATACAACTGTAAGATATCCATATGCATCAAGTGGGTCTAATCATATCTTGATGCATCTTCCGTTGACCTCAATCATCTGTGTTTGTTTTGTCTCACTTGGGTGAGACTATTAGTCTTCGTTAGATCCTCATGGGCTACCAAAATCATTAGTATCTGTTGCGTTGGATCAAATCTGATGGACAACTGTCCTTGGACTACACCCACGAAAAAAGAGTTTGTCCCTTTAAAACCCTCAGGGAGACAGCAGCAGGAAAATATGCCCTGAATCCACTAGTGAGAATTTTCTGATACTCCTGAGGGAAATCTTTACGTCTGCATTACATACACCATCCTTGTTGATATGAAGGCCACTGTGGCCGCTAGTCTACTAAAACTATTTCGGGGTGTACTGTTTTCAGTTCTCAGTTTGACCTGGTGATGTGATTCATTTTGTTTTCACAGACTCAGCCATATGCCGCTGAGGTTAATATTCCTGTTGCTGTGGCAATGGTGTAATGTTTCTCTCCCTTTCACACTGATCAATTTGCAGGTCTCCTGGGTTCTCTCATCTCCCTTAGATTTGGTGGATACACTGGCTTGGGTTTCACTCCACTATAAATTTAGAGGCTCTTTCTGGATTACGGTAGACAATTAAATTTGGAGATTGCTATCTTCCCCTTCTCCAGCACTCGAGACTGTGCCCTCAGGACGAATGATGGAGCTATAAGGTATTTTTCAACAACAGACTGCACGGTGAAGGTATTTCATCTTCTGTTGAGGAATCCACAACATGGGGAGGATAGGGATGACATCTTATTTTTTGTGACACCACAGATTATGCACGTGTTACATTTTGCCTAATTTCTCCCTTTCATGATCAAATCTCCCCCTTTATGTGCCACAGACAGCTGAATCGAAACCGGTTAAGTGTGCAGTTGCGGTACTTTGCCAGCAGGGGGAATTAGCGTCCACTGAATAGATGTACTCTCCATTCTCTCACTAAATAGAACGAAATGCTGTATGTGGAGAAAATATCAACAACGTAAGGGGAAAAGATTCGTAACAGTGGGCCAATTCAAGTTATTACGAATTTGCGTTCGACGTTACCATGCTTTGAACACAATGCAAATTGGATTTTTATTGTCACTCTAGATAACGATGTTTGACATTCACAGTCAAGTGCTCTCAGCGCACAATGCATGTTTCCCAGCACGCCTTGTGTGTGTGTTATTGTTATACGTTAGCAACACCAATTAGCTTATGACATTATCATTAGCCCAAGCTGTCACAACAGGTATACGGTGTTGCGCAAAGCGACATGATGATGTGAGTGTTAGGGCTGTTCTCGAGCGTGGCGTAGTTGGATGAGGTGTATGAATGTGATAACGAGCAGCTCCCGAATGAGAGCAAATCCGCAGCTGGCCACAGGTAATTTCCGATTTTTTTTCCATCTAAAATTTAACACGTGGACTGCATCTCCGTTGTGGCAATTTCTCATTGTGGCCTTTCATTTAGTCAGTCAAGCACAGCGTGATCGTAACGTGAAAAATTCGATCTCAATTCAATTTCTGAATCGACCGAAAAAAAAATTCGGCCCTGGCAACCAAGGTCGCTAGCAGCGGGTTATCTCGGAGCAACAGGCGGCCCTGGGGGCTGGACACGCCGGTGACGTTTCCAAACACTAGCATGTTCTGGGCAGCTCTATTTTCTTCTGTCAGCTGATGGTGACGTAGCAGCTCCAGCTTAGCCCGGGACAGGAGCGGGGTAGCGGGGCTGACTAACGGGGCTATCGCTTTGTACCCCTCCCCCGCGGAACCTCAGCGGGACGACGTTGGATGAGTGCGGCGGAGAGACAGGCAGCCGCTGCGGCACGGGGGATCACAGGCTACCCGTGTGGCTACCACAAGGACGGGCCCGGCGCATTCCACAACAACCCCCGCGACACAAGCGATCACTCCCCGGGACTCGCTGGAACCTGAGGATCGAGCTGTCCGCCGATCGGTCCCGGACTCTGTTACGGTAAGTCACCCTTTGGTCTGCCGTGACTGCCCAACAAAAACATTCCACCCATACCACAGCGGTCAGTTTGTTCTAAGTTTACCATATAAGGCCAACAAAAAGCGCTTGTTATTTAAAATAACACGCGTCCGTGCGCGCTCCGGGGCGCCGGCAGGCAGTGCGGGCCCGGTGCGTGTTACACAGCGGCTGTTATGTTTCGATGTCATGGGTCTGTAAATAACATCCAGTCGCCTCGGTGTGAGCACATGGCTGCCCCCCTCTGGAGCTGCAGGCTGCAGATAAGTTTAGTGAGTTTACCTCATTTTGGAAGTCCCGTTGGACGTTGGACCCCGTGACCCATATCCCCGCAGCCACCAGTGACTCAGACCCTTTCGATCTCACTGACTGCCTGCCAACTGTATGCAAGCCTCTATCTGAGGAAGCAAAGTCATTGTGTGTCATCAGTCCACCTTTTTCTAGTCAAGTGAGAAGTTAATTCCCGTGGTGTCACAAGATAGCTGGACATGAAGACAGCGGAAACACTGGAAACATCTTCCGTTCATTATTTAAGCACTAATTTCTCACTTACATATCAAAACACCTGCTTGCCAGAGGGGGAAATGGCACTGCGTGTACATTTTATAAAGTTTGACTGTTTAAATGTTTAGGAGCTCTGCCTGCTCCGTCTCTGAAGGCCCCTTGAGCTACCTTTGGTGATGATTTGGTGCTATACAAATACAAATAAAATAGATCGAGTTGAATGCAAAACAAACAGAATTGAATTGAATGAACTAAAAATTGAAAACTCAAATGTTTGGCTTATCTCCTCTCATCATCGGTTCCACTTGCTGCTTTGAACAATAGAACTGGCAGAAATCTTTATTCATCGATGATCCCAACATCAGTACTTTGATGAAAAAAATGATTGTATGTACTAACTGTATGCACCTTCGTTTCTGACTATGATCAGATGTATCCTGTTTTTGGTTGTCAGTGTGTATATTACTCCGCAACGTGTAATTTGTTTGTTAATCTTGTTTGAGCCCTAGATCTCTCTGAAGCGAGACTGCCAGCATACACCAATGCAGTGATTAGGGCCTGGATAGCTCAGTCGGTAGAGCATCAGACTTTTAATCTGAGGGTCCAGGGTTCAAGTCCCTGTTCAGGCGTGTAGTTCTCAGCAAAGCCTGTAGCAACCTCTTATTTATAAAGCCTGACCAAACCTGTGTCTTGATCACTCATACCCTTTAAAACAATTAGAGCAGATAACCAGTGTCTTCGCCCATGATCTTAAAGATCCTGGAGCTACCAAAGTGAGCAGTGATGTAATGGAAGAAAGACAGTGACAGCAGTGACGTCACAAAACTAACAACTGCTGCGTCGATGTCATACACTTGAAGTTCCAATTTGATTTATCTTCATATCTTATGGTGGGATAGGTTTTCAGTCATTGATACATCAGACTGGGATTCTACGTACTATGCATGGTTGCACATACTGTGACTGAAGGCATTTGTGGTCATTATCAGGGGTGGTGCACCGAGGAGTGTCAGGAAGCAGTATGGTGAACTATTATGACATCCTGGGAGTGTCCAAAACAGCCTCTCAGGACGACATCAAGAAAGCGTGAGTAAAACTTTGAATTGAAAATAAAGAATAATATCCAGATTTGATCATTTTTACTCTCCATTACATGACCACTGTGCAGTTTAAGACTAAATAGGTTCAAATATTTTGGTAGCGGTGTGTTCACACTGTGAAATGGTACCTCTGACAGTTTTATTGTGGTGCAGAACTAATGACTACTTGTGGTAATGTGTTCAAATTAAACATTCTAATTTCAGATCTACAGTTAACTAATAGATGTGGGTAAACCAGTTTCTAGTCGTACATGGAGGCACTGCTCGTAAGAAAACGGTTGAGTTGATGAGTACTGTTCAAATAAAAAAATAACAGCTGCATGGGGCAATGTTTTATTTGTCGGCACTGTGCGCATGTGTGAATGTTTTCAGATACAGAAAACTGGCCCTGCGATGGCACCCCGACAAAAACCCAAACAACAAGGAGGAGGCCGAGACAAAATTCAAAGAGCTATCAGAGGCCTATGAGGTTTTATCAGACCGTAAGTCAAACCTGTGCAATTTGCCCTCATTTTTATTGTGCATTTATTTACTGTGCATAATTTACCTATGTCTTTTGGTGAGTTCCTTTACTGAAAAGAACACTTCTTACCTTTTTAATTTCTCAGCCCCATGAAATGAGGCAATTGGTGTATTTTTAACAAAATCAGCAATCTATGCTCATGCAAAACCATTAAGCGTGGGTGATTTAGGCCTGATTCTGTGGATATGGTTGTGGTGGTTCTGTCTCTTGATTGTGATTGTGATTACTCTGCACTGTTCCCCCCTGCAGCCAGTAAGCGCGACGCGTATGACAGATCTGGCAATGACAGGATGAGATACACAGGTAAAATTTGCAACAGATTTTTGTAAGGTTAATTTACAGGCTAATCAGTAAGGCTTACACTGTTGTAAGGCCAATTTTGCATTCTCTCATCTCTCCCTCACTGTACTTTCTTTCACCCTGTCACACCCTTGTCAACAATCCGTCTAACCATTCAACCCATTTTCCCCTCTGACTTCTCCATCGCTCAGGAACCTCCCCCTCAGATTTCTCCTCAGATTTCGCAGGATACCCCTTCACATTCCGCAGCCCAGACGAGGTGTTCAGAGAGTTTTTTGGTGGACAAGATCCCTTTGCCAGTTTGTTTGGTAGGTTGAACAACACCAGTCAGTTGGAATTTGGTGCGTTTTCATTGACTTTCAATCGTTAACAGCTTTGGTTTGTCTCCATGCAGATGATTTCCCTTCCTTTGGTCCCTCGACTCGTGCTGGGCCCAGTCGCTTTTTTTCTTTCCCATTCGCAGGAGGTAAACATTGTTTAAAGTCACTTGAAACTGTGTGTAACCATAGCAACAGGCCTCATTTGTAATGACATATGATCCTCTCCACTCTTATCCTCCCTGCCTTTCCTCTCTTCCCTCTACCTCTCTCTTTCCCTCTGTTTTCTCTACTCTTTTTTCGTCTTGTCTACTGTCTCTCCTCTCTCCTCTCTTCAGTTAATTTTTCCTCCTTCTCTTCCATGGGTGGTATGGATGGAATGGAGAGCATGGGTGGAGGGATGAACAGCTTCAAATCTGTGTCCACCTCCACCCGCATTGTAAATGGAAGAAAAACCACCACCAAGAGGTAGGAGGTGTGAACAAAGTAGTGATGAATCCAATTTGTAACCTGTAACCTCTGACCTACTGCCGACTATTTTTCTCTCATGGCCTTTGCAAAGTTTCCTTCCGAAGAAGTTCAAGTTTGCTAGTTTGCTCACGAAATAGCAGTCATTGAACACAGATATGGCAGGACTGAAAAAAGTGGGAAATTAGTGTAAATTGTTGTCTTTGTTTTCTTGAAGGATAAAAGAGAACGGGCAAGAACGAGTAGAGATAGAGGAGGATGGGGTTTTAAAATCGGTCCTGATTAACGGTAAGCTTGCACACAATATTTGTTAAACTAGATGTGATCTCTTAAAGAGATCTGGTGTCATCACTTTCCGGAATAACTGATGTTGTGTGTTCCTGTGGCTATTTTAACTTGTATGTGTGTGTCTGTGTGTGTGCGTTCCCAGGTGTGCCAGATGAAATGGCTTTGGCTCTGGAGCTCAGCCGACGAGAGCCGCAGTCCAATGATAGACAGAGACCGTGTCTGCAAAACGCCCGGCCACCTGAGGAGTTTGACCGACCCCGCCGAGGCTCTCACTCCTCAGCCACGCGACGTTCCTTTAGCTCCTCCCCCTTCTTCCACTACGGCAGAACAGCAGCAGGCTGCGTGGACGACGACGACGACGACGACGATGACGACCAAGACGAAGAATTGCAGATGGCTTTGGCTTACAGTCTGTCAGAATCAGAGGCCCAGAAGAGAGCAGCAGCCTCTGACAACATATCAGGTGCTGGGGGAGGGATGGATGCAGTCACTGACAGTGCTGGGGACAACAGAGGAGGGCGAAGTTATCCGAAAGGCAAAAGCAGATCTGGCAGTGATGAGGACAAAGGCAAAGATGATAGTGTGAGCCACAAAAAGTGTGGGTGTGTTACCTGCTAATGCCACGGGCTTGCGGGTATGTGTGCGTGTCTGCGTGTCTCTCGGCACACTTTCACGAGTGTTCATAGGTCCAGGACGCCTTTTTAGTCGCACTCATGTCAGTGACGTACTTGGCCCATTGCGTCTTTACTTTGGAATAACAATATGTGTGCGCGTGAGTGTTGTGGGGGTGACGATTGCTCCGTTTTCATTGGTTGGTTCTCATATCACCAAACACCAAATTTGCCTTAATAACTACAGTGGTTTGTTTACACATGTAATATATCAGCCCTGAATGTTAAGTGTACGTCACTACATTCTATGGACTGTTGAGGGGCCAGTATTTGAGTGAGCGTGTGAGCGGGTACGTGGTCTCTTTGTTTGGCTAAGCTCAGAGCCCGCTGTGGAATGTCAGTATTTGTTCTTGCAAAGAATATTTAATTGTTTGTTGTGTATTTCAGGCTTTACACCTGAATTTGTCAGGGTGAGCTTTTTATCATGACACAAATCCTAAAGTTTTAAAAGATTTAAAATCCCCTTTGGGTGGGACCACTCCAGTCTGGGTGTGTCATCAGTTAGTATGTTTTCTGGTGCATTTCCCCGATTCAGTGTTTGTGCTTTACGCTTGCCGTGCCTTTTTTTCCACTCCTTCACAGCTTACAACACCATTGCAAATGTGGCTACGTCGTGAAAGCATGTTTCACTAAGCACAAGTACTAAAGCCAATGTTTTAAATTGTCGTCGTATTGTTTTGTCGAAATACTTGGACTTAATACCATCACCAGCTCTGTGTGTGCGAAAGACAAAAGGGAGAGAGATTTTGGGAAATGACAACCAAACAAGGTCTCTGACATTGTTTCTGAGGAAGTTCGAGCATCGCAGAGATAGTTGGCGTCGGCTCACCAGTTCCGTAGTCGGTAGAGGCAAACCTTTCCGAGATCCCCTGTGGCATTTCTCCCCACATCACACGCAGAGATGTGATGCACAGGGAAAGGCACAGTCATGTCGTGAGAAACTAAAATGTTGTGCCGATCCAGAGTCTAATGCAAACACTCAAAAAGGCAAACAGTCGCATCCGTGAGCACGTCTGCGTTGCCGGTGCTGCCTTGCCTGTAACGTGACCTAGAGGAGCTCTCCGACGTCTTTACACGTGGTTTGTGTATCACCATCAGGTGAATCTGCTTTTCATCTGAACTCATGACCACCTGGTGTATTTTGTGAAGTTCCCAAAAACAGTGTCAGTGACCTATCATGAAGGAGTCATTGCAATATTTTATCTTTTTTAAATTGTCAGTTTAAATTGAATTGATGTCTTTACAGAGCAATTGGTGCTATAACACAATGATGTTACAATTTATTAATTGTCACTGTCAATGCTGATGTTGCCATTTTTAACAAATGATATAACAGCTTTTTTATGAACTGGCCACTGCCATTGAGCTGCATATTTTTCAGGCACTTCAATGCCTCCGTTTTGCTAATGTTTGTAAATCTAAGCATGTGAATCATGTTACGTATATTTTCTGTGTGTCTCCGTGTAGTTACAAATGTGGCTCGAGGTGAATGTCCTGTGGAAGAGCTGATGGAGTTCTCTGAGCATGGAGGGAGAAAGAGAAAATCACAGAGAAAGAAACGATAGGAACATAGACTTTTTTATACCCAGTTGTGCGAATGTGTGTGTGCCAGGGCATGTGTGTTTTAACTGAAATTATGTAACGGGAAATAACAATAAAGATTCAGCGAAAAGCAGAGCTGGAAAATTTGCTTTTTTGACTCAGAAAAGGTTCAGTATTTAGCAACATGCAGTAATCATCATATTGTAATAATAGCCGAAATAGTAATGGAGCAAACACATATATATTTTTTTAACTGGGATTTTTTTTTCTTTTCATGATTTGTTCTTCTTCTGTGTAGGATTTTTGTCTCACATCCTGCTTCCTGTTTCAGACTCGGACTTTGAGGCCTTCACGAGCTAACCAGACCGGCTCGTGCTCCTCGTAGCCCCAGCCCGAGGTAAATAATCAGACTGGCGGAGCTGTCAATCGTTCCCTCTAAGTGACTCCCACCTTTCCAAGGACGCCATAGTGATTTACTTCATTTGCAATTCTACAGCATTAGCTTGCAGCAAACGCTTCCCTTTTTCTTACAGGCTCAACCACCATGATGCACTTGGCTTGCTGCCCTAAATGGCCACTACCCGCTGAATGATAACCTTTTTTTCTAAACAAGTATCAGAGATACATTGTGTATTTTTATGTGTGAATGAGAGAAAGAGAATGAGAGAGACCTTGTTTGCAACTAGCTCATTGTGGAGCCAAAGACTGGAATCTTTGTACTTTGAACAGTAGTGAGAGCAGTTCTATCATCTCAATATTAATGATCATGTCACAGCTCAACTGTAACAATTTTTGTCACGATAAAGCACAGAAGCAGGTATAGGAACTGTTACTGCACTGAGAAGAGAATGATAAATTATTAATGGTAAATTATTGTTGGAACTTGATGCTAAATGTATACTGCATTGCCTGGACTCTGAAGAGAAATGTTAAATAAAAGGTAAATACTGGTAAAATAAGTGTGCCAAGATCCTGACAGCAGCAAACGTCTCCTCATGGGAAATGACGGCACCCTCGTGTCTTATTGCTGCATCACATCACACACATTTATTCAAGTCAAGTCAAAAATACATTTTTATAGGTATTTTCCATCTGTCTGCTACATGAAATATACACACAATCATAAGGGGGCAATTATTCTACATTAATCACAATCTCTGAAACGGATGAAGATAAAACCCAAACCACACTAGTATTTGTTTGTGTGTCGTCATTGCGCTGGTCAGGGGCGCAAGGGCATTATGAGAGGAAAGATAACAGAGGCGGTGCCGTCCTGTAGACATGCCAAGTAAATAAACACACTCACACGTGTTATACAGAATACACACGCGCGCACACAGTAGCGTAGGTTATCACAGGTAAAAGGATTAGTCACTTGAGTGTGTTAGCATTATGGATGTCTGAATTTTTAAGTTTTTGGGATTGTCTGATTGAAGAAGATGACACATGAAGAGGAGGATGTTGCCCTGATTGCCTCATGGACCGACTCAACACAACATTCGAACAATATACGATTTGGATACTCTCTTCAATTGTATTTACAGAAATTACATACAGACAACAGGTATGTTGATCATAAAATAAATTGACCGCGCAAACTCGGATTTTGGCCCTTTCCTTCCTGTGACAAACAGGAGCCAAGTACAAAAAACCTGATGACTCAATATGGGATAGATGCTCACAAGAATGCTCCTTTAAGTCAGGCTGAAATGTAACAATGCCACAAATGTGTAAATATGTAATTTTCTGCGTTCCATGTCCTGCCAAAAAACTATCTAATTAAAGCTTTTTAGGTTAATAATTAAAGGTATTTCAAAAGAACGAGACAAATTACCTGGAAATGCGGATATTAAATGACAGTTGCGGTTGTAGCAGAATGATTTATCATCAATATTGTTGTTTATGTGTTAACACTGAAGGGGCATGAAATATGGTATGCCTGTCCATGAGAGTGTGTCTCTGTGTGTGTCACTGAGTGTGTGTGTTTCGCTCCCGTGCTGCGGCTCACTGTGGCAAAGCTTTCAGGATGGCGTTCACCTCCTCAGCCACAGCTGTCAGCGCAAACTCAAACTGGTCCTGAGAGAGAGAAAGAGAGAGACAGAGAGAGAGAGAGAGAGAGAGAGAGGACAGAGCCACGGCATTACAGAGCACTGCGGTCATGACATCTACAGCAAGATGTTGCACAAACACCCAAATATCCTCAGGCACATGTGAGACGTGTTTTTAAACCGGAGGCACACACACACACACACACACACGCAAAGCACACAGTGTTACCTTGGTGCGGACCAGGCCAGGCCTCTGGTCTCTGATGTGTTCCAGTGTGGCAGCGATGTCAATCTCCTTCACGCCTTTAAACACAAAAGCAGCACAGCATCAGAGCACAGACTGCACTGCAGGATCAAAACAATGTGAGGAAGTCTGAGCATAAGCACCACTAATGGGCTGAAAGCACCGGAAACAGACCATTTGTGATACATTAACGTGTCCTGAGATGCCTTATCTTAGCCAACACTTGATTTCAGATTGCAACAGTCAGTTTTTATTACACTACCTCTGATCAAATGAACTAATAAATCATTTATTCATATCTGGTCTGAAAAGAAATCTGACTTCTTTAGGACAACTGACGAGGGATTGTATCCAGATAACGACTTGAGCCATAACGAGAATGACTATGTCGCCACCTACTGCATGCAGTTGGTAACACCACCACATGGTCACTCACGGTCTCGGCTCCCAAATCATTTTCTTTCCCCTCATGCTGATTTATTCGCTGACATCGCTCCTACTTTAACTCAGTGTCAGTTGCAATAAGAATGTACCTATTTTTATGGCCGTCAGAGGCAGCTCATGTTTCATATGAGCCCCTTGTCAAAATGTCTCAGGATTCAATTTCTATGTTGCATCCTGCGTGTGTGTGCATGTGCAGGTATGTGTATGTATGTGTGTGTGTGTGTGTGTGTGTGAGAGAGGGAGAGAGAGGGACAGGGACTCACCCTTGGACATGCGGTTGAGTACCATGTCAATGAGGATGTATGTGCCAGTCCTGCCTGTGCCATCACTGAAGGAGGGAGACGTGTCAAAAGTCGCGTCAAAGTAAGAAAGAAAAGAAGGAACACATTTTCTGTATGTTGCGGTTTTTGAAAGCTCTTCCAGTCATCACCAGACGACCTTTAAACGGTGATGACAATCTAAATTTCATCATGAAACGAGGAGATGCAAAAGATCAACGGCGAGGTCAATCAGAGCACCCAATCACCAACAACCAATCACCTCAAGAACCTCTGTCTAATTTGCATAATTGCGTTGCCAAGAAGCCAGTTCTAATTTGCTTTTGCCAGAGGCGATGAAAATCCCTGTGTGTGGATTAATGTGAAATAAACTCATCACCCTGCAACAAATTGGAATTCCAGGAATATTTCACTGTCTTAATAATAACGTTTATGCCGTTTCTCCACGGATGTCAAGCATACATATCCAGCAACATACAAAAAGAAAATGAATAAAAAGACAGAAAGCAAATGACTCAGGCACATATCTATAATTCAAAATAGTAGTTTCCTTTACCTGCAGTGAACAATGATGGGACAGGAGCGCCCTCTGTAGCATTTATTCACCTTTCTGAAAAACAGGAACAGGGGAGATTTCATTTATTTGCAGAAAGGAGAGTTCATGTTGCCGTGGGAACGTCCTGAGCGTCAGAGTCACATACATGTCGTTTCGGTGAATGGACAGATGGATGGGCAAAGGTGTGATCGGCTACAATGAACAACAAAGGGACGAGGAGGAGGACGAGAGATGGCAGCTGCAGGAGTGAGGGCGATGTGGGAAAATGGCGGGTAAGGCATTGTGAG
>OMPJ01037487.1:0-12812 GCA_900312935.1 Carapus acus | reverse complement strand
CTTGGTGTACAAAAAAGGCAAGCAGATGGACCTGCGAACATCTGGGTCCTGCTCCTACTACTGCTGTGCATCCCTACACCTGTGTCTGTCTCTCTCTGCCTCTCTACCTCTCTCTCCTTCCCTCTCTCTCCCAACCCGAGCGGTCAGGGCAGTTGACCGCCCACCTGTAGCCTGAGGAGCACTACCTGCTTCATCCTGTAAAGCGCCTTGAGATAACTCCTGTTATGATTCGGCGCTATACAAATTGAATTGTATTGTATTGTATTATTGTACCTTGCTGACACGCTCTCCAGAGCTCCAGATCCTTTAGTGCCAGAAGGCCCAGCTGGTGATGACACCTTCGATGTGTTGTCTGTGAGCTACATCTCCACAGCATGTCTGGAGGAACCCAGGGAGCATACGGCGAAGGATGCAGTGCTTCAGGCTCTGAGCGCTGGAGTACAGTCAGGATGGCCGCACAAAGAACACCATCTTGAACCTGCTGTGCGTCTCTTCTTCCCCTACAGAGATGAACTTGCTGTAGAAAACAACGTTGTGATGAATGGCCAAAGAGCAGTTGTTCCCCTCTCCCTGCAGAGAGAATACATCAGCATTGTGCACAAAGGCCATCCAGGTGTCGAGGCGACAAAACACAGGGCGAGGAGCATCATCCTTTGGCCATCAATGTCAAGAGATATCACCGAGGAGCTACTCCCATGTGGAGTGTGTAATAGCACTAAGTGCCATCAGCCAAAAGAGCCGCTCCACCTCCATCCAGTTCCAGTCCTTCCATGGTCCACAGTGGCAGCAGACATCTTTGACTGGCGAGGAAAACACTATCAGGTACAGGTGGACTCTTATTCAGGCTGGTTTGAGATTGACCTCCTCCATGACATGACATCAGCCAGTGTGATCTCAAAGCTGAAGAGGCACTTCTCAGTTCATGGCACCCCCCACACTCTGCTCACCGACAATGCAACGCAGTACACCAGCCGGCACTTTAAAGATTTTTCAACACAATGACTTTCAACACAATGACTTTACTCATGTAACCAGCAGCCCCGAATACCCACAATCAAACGGGCTTGTAGAGAGAGCACAGCGCTGCGCGAAGCAGCTGATGGAGAAGTCGCAAAAGGATGGAACTGACGTCTTTCTCAATCTTCTGAACATGAGAAACATCCCCCGTGATTCCACGTTAGGCTCCCCCGCTGAACGACTCATGTCAAGACAGACTCGCGCAGCTCTCCCTGTGAGTACTACACTGCTGGCCCCAAAACCACAAGAAACACAAAGCATAAATGCCCAGCTCCACAACAAAAGGCACATTCTGAAACGCCACTACGACAAGTCAAGCCATCTTCTTCAGCCTTTATCAGCGGGACAGGTGGTCCGCATGCAGACCCCCAAAGGACACGATCAGCTTGGCGTGGTAAAGGAGAAGAGTGCATAGCCGTGCTCTTACATCATCCAGTCCAATGGTGGCGAGTACAGAAGAAATCGGCGCCACATTCTCCCTGTCACAGAACTGCCACCACCTCAAACGGAAGCAGGAAATCCAGACTCCACCACCTGCGACCCCATCAAAGACAGACCACCACGCCCCTGTCCACAAACACCAACACTAACAACCACATATTCACACAACACACCACCTGTCACACTCAGCCCCACAACACGCCTTACCCTTGGTCAAAGCAACACACAGTACATAACACGATCAGGTAGTGTTTGCAAGCCGAACTCCAAGTATGTGGACTGAATGCTTGAATGTTGTCATTCTCTGTGCCATCAGATGCTAAGGTTTATCACATTGTCTTTATCTCACAGGCAGTTGTAGTTATTCTTATCTGATGTTGTTAAGTATAAGAATTTCATCAGTTGATGTTTCCTTTAAATGTGTTTCCATACCATGAGGGGATATGTTGAAAAAAAAATGCTTACCCTCTCAGTGCTTTTTTTAATAATTTGGTTTAAGGAGTTCATGCTAAAGGGAAGGGATGTAGATCAGCTGGTTGGACGTTGTCTATTGTCCCTAGTGAGCCACCATACCTGGCGGCAACACCGATTAGCGGTCTTTATAGGATGCCTTACTCAGGTGCATAGTGCTGTTCACACCTGTGACGAGTCGAGTAATAAAGGAGACTGGCTGTGGCAACTGTAAGTTTGTGGTCCTTCGTCTGCATCACAACCAAGAATCTCTCTACAGAAACTCCAGCGAGTACAACAGCTACATGCAAGATTTGCGGTGTGAGAGTTGCACAAAGTGGAAGTGGAACTAAAACGGCCAGTTTTAATACCTCAAGCCTGGTAAAACATTTGAGAAAGGAAACGTGAACAAACACCAAGGGTTTGAGGCGGCGGCAATTGCAAATTGCGACAATTTGAAAGTGGGATGGACCGCAGCAATGTACCCTGGCCAGCTCACTTCAGAGGAAGGACCAGTAGGACGAGGGGAGTGAAGCAGCGGGAAAGATGTCTGAGAAAATGACCGAAATGACTCTGTAACCTGCCCCTCTCCTTTGTTGACAATGTGGGATTCCAGCTTTTTATGGCTCATGCAGTACCAAAATACAAGGTCCCAAGCCACAAATATATCACAGAGACTGCTATCCCTGCACTCGAAAAGAAGGTGACGGACCATCCTTCAAGAAAGCTAGAAAAGGTGCAGACCATAAGCTTCACTACTGATATTTGAAGCTGCAATGTCTCCCCACTTTCCCTGCTTAGTTTAACTGCTCATTGGGTGGACATTGAATTGTTCAACCTTGAAAGTGTGGTGCTGCATGCAAACAAGCTCAAAAGATCCCACACTGAGGCAAGTACAGGAGATAGAAAGAAAATGCTGCTGAACGAGAGCATCCCCAAGTCAAACGTTACATTGGCCTACTCTTGACCAGAATTTGCTGTTTTCTCTTGTTTTTTCACTTGTCTTTTACCAGAACTTTTTTGAGATGTTCTTACCACAGATAGACCTTAATGCCATGACCTCTCTCAAAGATACTCCATGTATGTTATTCCTTATTTCCATTTAATTGTACTTCTTGTTGCACTACTGTTAAACATGTTGTAACTACATCGATATTGCACTATTTTGGCCTGAGCCAAAACTTTGGGTTTTAGGAGAGTTTATTCACTTATTGTCACCCATATCAGGCTATCAATGAAAAAGGTTGTCTGTAATCACTCTGTATTAGTCTTTTTTCCTGTTTCACAAAGGTTTTCATGCAGTGCCTGACCAAGCCATGATAGCAATGACTTTACATCTAAGTGAGTATGAAGTTCTTTAGAATTAGAGGAAAAAAAAGATCTTACATTTAGTTTTTTCAAACGTGGTATCGGTATAATATCTGTAGCGTCCGATACAGCACGGGCATGTATCGATATTGCGCGCCAAAAATGGTATCGGAACAACACTAGTCTGTGACCTCAAAGCAGTTTTTTCGTGCTGAGGGGGCTTCCTCAGTCCAAACTTTGACTATCTTTGACGCTGGCTTTTGCCTACAGATTAATGGTTTGTATAAAGGAATGATAGAGAGGGACAGGTGGTCGGAGACGCCCAGCTGAGGTAGAGGGCTGGCCTCATTGACATTTGGTATATTGCAGAAGACCTGATTGAATATCTAGTTGTGGAACTGAGGTCGGACAGATTTCACGTGGGCATGGTTGAAATCTCCTGCCATTATGACAACACTGTCTGCCTGCACAGTTAAATGCTGGTTGATGTACCGGAGCAGCGTCTCCATGACTACTTCAGCATTAGCCTGAGGGGGCACCTAGACAGCAATTGTCATCAGAGATGTGAACTCCCTGCACAGAAAAAAAGGTCTGCACTGCAGCATCATGAGTTCTACGTCCGTTGGTGCACCATCTGTTGTCAATGAAAACACTGAGTCCTCCTCATTTGGTCTTACCGGACTCTATATTGTTTGATTGTCTCTAAAGCCTGCTAGCGCGATAGCCATATCTTGGATGTTTTGATCGAGCCAAGACTCGGCACACAGTACTCCAGCTTGCGTGAAGCAATCCGCAGTCGTAGTTAGTCCATTTTGTTGCTTAATGTTGCTTAAAAGGCTGCAGTTTGAGGAGCGCCCGGCCGTAGCACCCATGTTCGCGACCGTCTTGACATGCTATGCAGGTGTTGTCCTCTTCGGGTGGTGAGTCCTCTCTTTGGTGTTCGTCTCCTCTAGAGCCGGCGATGCAGTTTCTGGATCGAGACAGCTCTGCAACTGGACCTCGCTGCGAATAAGCTGAGGAGGATGTGTGTTGACCCTGATCTGTTTGACTGGATCTTCAGCTACCTCATGGAAAAGCCACAGTATGTCAGGCTGAAGGCCACCAGATCTGACACTGTGATAAGCAGAACCTTCCAGAGCACCCAAGGCACAGTGCTGGCTCCTCTCCTCTTCACCCAGTACACATCAGACTTCTTCTACAACACAGAGCAGTGTCATATACAGAAGTTTGCTGACGGCACAACCATTGTTGGGTGCATCAGGGACAGCAAAGAAGAGGAGTACAGGAGCCTGGTGAGGGACCACGATATCTGATGCCACAGGAATCACTTGCAACTCAACACCTCAAAAACCAAAGTACTGGTCATTGAATCTGGGAAAACAAGACGAGAGCTGCGACCAGTTCTGATTTAGGGAGCTGCGGTAGAGATTGTATAGTCCTAAAACTACCTTGGACTGTGGCTGGACAACAAGTTAGATTGGACACGTAACTCCGACTACGTTTACAAGAAAAGTAGCAGAGTACTCTATCCCTTGGGGAAGCTACGTCTTTGATGTCTGTGGGAAACTCTTATGGATGTTCTACCAGTCTGTGGTGGCCGGCGTCCTGTTCTACACGGAGGTGTGCTGGTTCAGCAGCATTTCAAAGAGGGACTCATTCCGGCCGGACAAGCTGATCAGGCTGTGTGGTTGGCATGGACATGGACTCAGTGTTGTCAGTGGCAGAGAAGAGGACCACACGTTGTGGTGAGGGAAGTGCAGGAAATCCGTGACACAGAAGTGAGGGAAGCTATGAAAACATTGTCATGGAGGTATGGAGATGTCTAGTGAATAGGGTGATTGAATTGCTAACCAGATTGTTATACACAATCTTGGGGGGTGAGAGATACCTTAAAACTGGGAGAGAAGTGCATCGGTATCAGTCTCGAAGAGCAGGGGTGATGTGAAGAGTCGTGGTACAGTAACTAAGAAGCATAAAACTGATGAGCCACACCATGAAATTATGAGAGTTATTGAAGGTAGGTTTAGGTAGAGGGGTACAATTAGTGAGCAGCTGTATGACCCAATGCCAAGAAATAGTAGCACTGATGCTTTTTTTGCTCTGACAGTCCTGATAGAATAGTACAGAGAATGTCAGAAGGAGTTGTGCTGTGCCAGTGGACCTGGACAAAAAACATGAAAGAGTACCAAGAGAGGAGCCGTGGTTCAATGTACGAGAGAATCAGCAGTGGCAGAGGAGTGTGTTCAGGTGGTATAGGACATGTATGAGAATAACATGACAATTGTGAGGTGGGGTTCTCGTGACAGATAGGTTCTGGGTCGGAGTAGGACTGCATCAGGGAACATCCTTGAGCCCCTTCCAATGGTGATAGATAGACTGACATACAATGTTGGGTAGGAGTCCTGATGGACAATGGTGTTTGCAGATTATCTTGTTATCTGTGTTGAGCAAGGAGACAGATGCAGGAGAGCCTGCAGAGCTGGAATTTTGCACTGGAGAACAAAGGAATTGTTCATCAGGAGCAAGACAGAGTACATGTATGAATGAGAGTTAGGCAGGTGGAGTGGTGACGTCCCTCCCCAAATGGCACTCCCCAGAGTGCGGTGTCACAGAAATCTCTCTGAGTTACGACACCTCTCCGATTTCTTTTTGTTCCTCTTTCCCCACAAACCAAACCTCGCACTCTGCAAATGGTTACTATGTTCAGGCAACCCTGCTACAGCTGAGGGCACACACGCACAGTCACGTAGGTGTTTTTGACCTGAATGCATTATCTCCTACCTGGAGATAATGTGCTATGCTAAACTCACACCAGGCCGGCCCATGATTCAGACTCTGGGAAATAAAATGGGCATCTCCACGCCAGAATCGCCATGCAGAAGGACATCCAAGATTGCTCCATACTGTGTTTCTGTGAAACCTGGCTGAGGGAGAGTACACCTGATGCGGCAGCAACACCAGAGGGATACACGGCTTTCAGAAAGGTACGCAACACTGCACATACCAGTAAGAACTGTGGAAGAGGAAAAGCAAAGCTCATGAAGCAATCCTGGTGTACAGACTGGAGAATCATCTCCAAATGCTGCTATGAAAATGTGGAATGTCTAACTGTGAACTGAGACCATTTTACTTGCCTAGAGAACTGTAATGCATCGTATATATTCACCCCTCTGCCGAGGAGGCTGCATTTAAGGAGCTAAACAAGAACGTCCACGAATGCAAAGAGTCCGTAAGTAACTGCATCAGCCAATTCACGCGTCCACATGTGCACCTCCATGGATTGTTCACGTGTTGCCCAACCAGAAACCTTACTCAGCAGGGACGCAAAATTGAACATTGAGAGGACGGGGGAGACCCTCAAAGGAGGATACCGGGAGGACTATAAAACAGCTCGGTATGAGCAGCGGAAGTTCACCAGGGCAGCACAAAGGCCTCACTCCACAAAACTAAAGGAGTACTTTTTCAACCACAACACTAGCAGAATGTGGCAAGGAATCTAGTCTGTCACCAACTTGAGGAGAGCAACAACAACCACAGCTCCCCGAGTGGCTACCCCTACAAACAGCCCTCTATGACATATTTGGAAGGCTGAACATGGACACACCCTCAAAAGTGACCTGTGAGCCCACTGACACTGTCCTTTAGGTGACACATTCACAAGTCCTGAAGGCTTCGACAAAAGTGAACCCCAAAAAGGTTGTAAGACCCGACCGCGTTCTCCCCAAAGTTCTGAAGGCGTGCGGGGAACAACTGGCCAGTGTTTGCGCTGACATCTTCAACCTGTCACTTTCCCTGGCTGTACCCCTAAAGATCTTCAAGTCCTCCACCATCATACCAGTCCCCACAAAACTGGACAGTTCTACCCTGAATGACTGAAGGCCAGCAGCACTCACACCAGTTTCCATGAAGTCCCTGGAAAAGCTGGTCCTCTCCCATGTCAACCACTCAGTCCTGAACACCGCCAACCCCCTTTAGTTCACCCACTGCCTCAAGCGGTCAGTGGATGATGCAGTGACAATAGCCCAACACTAGAGATGTCCGATAATATCGGCTGACCAATGTTATCGGCCCGATATTAGCATGAAAATGTAATATCGGTATCGGATTATTTTGCTTTAAAACCGATATAATAAAAACCGATAAAAATACAATAATGCTTGCGTTACACTGAAATAGTGCCTATGCGCTCCTGAAGCGTTTACCGGCGCACATATCAGTATCGGCTGTTATCGGTATCGGTAAATTGAGAGTTGGACAATATCGGCATATCGGATATCGGCAAAAAAGCCATTATCGGACATAACTAATTCATACATTTGCTTCTTCGGGAAATGCTGAGCTTTGCCGGAAACCACAGGCCACGTCAAGCACGTTCGCACATCCCATTTGTTACGTATAGGCAAAGGTAACAGCTAGCAACTGTGATAAAAACAAAGCTTTGGCCCTCGTCGTGCTGCCTCAGTAGTTGTTTTGCTGTATTTTCTCAGAACCAGGCAAAACCTCAAAGTGATTTACCAGCTTTTAAAGACCTCCACAAACGTCCTGTTGCAGTTTTTTTCAAACCGGTTTGATTTCGCCAGATTTAACAGAGCTTTCAATACCCAGAATGCCGACGTTGTTTTCAGCGGTCCAATTTAGTGCACCCAAAATATCCAAAGGGCATAAATGATGCACAAACAAGTACATGTTAGTGGATTTAAATGGTAATGAAACAAATTTAGTTGGTGTACAGGCCTCCAAATCAGATCCTGTGGGATTTTAACAAGCAGAACTGGATGAAAGATCAAAATGAGGTTCAAGAGTGGTACATCATACTATTTTATAGATCATGGCATTCTATCTCTTGATGTTTTACAGAGGAGTGGCTGCAGTACATCAGATATGTTTACAATTTTTTTTAAGCAATCTCTATTCACCTCATTATCGGGGTAGCTTTTATGCTGCTGATATTTTCTCACACACACTGTTTCTCATTTATATACCAATCAAAATGAAGCTTTATTTCTTTGTGTGTTAGCGTGGTTTTGTGCCTGAAATAAAAGGTCAAACATGAACTGACCATTGCCTCAAACTTGGACTGTAATTTTCCTCCTTAAGTTTTAAATCCGCTTAATACTAAGCTGAAGTACCTCCTTAAATTATTCCTGCTCCACTATTCAGCAGATGTACCGCTAAACTGAATTTTTGATGTGAATAATCAAACAAATAATCCACTCTTGTTAAACAGTTGATCTTAGAAATACTTCTTGAGAACAGAAACAAAGTGACAGCACAATGACACCCACTCTGGAACAAAAGCGACTTGAATAAATTCACTCCGCTGCCCTGCAGCTTCCTTTTCTTCCTGCAATGAATCGTATAAACAGACGGCTGCCGGGTCACTATCACAACATCGCGCAACTGAAACCGAAAAGTCCTCCACGAGGCTCAGCCGCACATCAGCGAGGTTGACATCCAGTCCATTCAGGGGGATATCCACTTTATCGCTACATCTCCACATCGCAACACAACGGCTCTCAGTGCGTAGAGGTCCGTTCGAGTTCCGTCTTGCGCTCACATGAGAAGCGCGATTATCTAAAGTCCCCCGACTGTCTCCCTGGAGGACGGTGGAGATGGGAGTCAAGTCAGTACACCCCTGTTTGTGCGGTTTCGATAGGGACGCGGTAAACTGCTTTCATTATGGACTAAGACGGGTTGGGTTCACGGTCTCGCGGCGGGTTTGGACTTGAAAATAAAGGCCTTTATTTATTATTGCGGATTTAATAGTCTCCAGCCAGCAAGTGAACAGTAATATACTATGACTAATACTCGGTGATAAAAACAAGTTTGGAGTTGATCCCACAGCCCTCATCTTGTTTTTCTACCACTTTTCCCGTCTCACAAACTACACACACGGAAACCTTGAACACAGAGCCAACCTTTTAGCGTCGGCCATTTTTCTCAGGGCTTGGTTGCTCGGCTCAGTGGCGTGCCCCATGTTCGTGCTGGCCTTTTTTTTTTTTGCTTTTTTCACACACACACACACATTTTTGCTGCAACATGTGTCTGCTTTTAAAAGATACAAAGGACTAGCAGAACCAGGCCAGAGTGTGTACGCTGAGCGTAGATGGACCAAATTATGCAGGCGTTCCCAAAGGAGTCAATGATAAAAGTAACTGGCTGCATGTGTTTGTTTATGTGTGCGTTTGTTTATTTGTGCGTGCAGCACGTAGCTCTGTCGGCCACGCTGAGGCGAATAGGAGAGGAAGTATCACTGCGGCCAGCCCAGTCCACCGTGCCCGAACATGTGGGCCCGCCTCAGTCCCGCCGAGGACGAGACGGTCCCCTCAGGACGTGGCCCCTCTATCAGAGCCCCTGTCCTCACACGTCCATCCTGTCCATCCTCATCATCCTGCGCACGGTAACACAAGGTATGCACACCCAGCGTGTGTCCTTTTCGCACATTTTCCCCGAACGTACAATACGCCTCATCTTGAGCGTAAACAGATACAGTTTACATGCAACCTAAGTGATTCCACACAATTACGGCATTTGGTGGAGCTGCAAATATCAGATCTGGACCCCAGCTGAGACTGTCTTGTGTTTCCAAAAAATGAGCCTCGGCACAATCGCCAAGTTTCACAGAAAGAGTTTTAAATCCGACATTTTATAAAGTCAACAGGATTAAATAGCGAGTGTGAAGTGTATTTAACTTCAGTCAAAAAAGGTTTAGTCAGACTTTGCGTACCCACTGCCAGTATTTATACACAGCGACATATGTTCCAAATAGATGTGGTTTGTGTGTTTAGACCAGAAATACACTTTCACAGGTTTACCCGATACTCAGAAAAGGGAAAACTGCAACCAAAAAATGGTGTGTGCTCGCTCTGTCTTTCTCTGTTATGCTGCCAGAATATGATATCAAAGCGAAAAGATCACAGAAAGAACAGGCCTTCTGGCTAATGCTGCTACGCTCAAGGAAGGAAGGAAGGAAGGAGGGAACGAAGGAAGGATGGATGTGGGGAAAAAAAGGGAAAAATGGTCCTATTGAGATTACTCTGACGCACCGAGAGGCACAATTTAGAGACACAAAACGCCGTGTTGTCGCCGTTGCCACGGCAGCCTCGATTTCAGGTAGCATTGTGCAATGGCTGAACGTCAGTCAGTCAGCCAGACCCAGAAAATGTCAGTGTGTCCGTAATTATCGCATTCCACAATGCAGCGAGCGCTCGGCCTGCGCAGGTGTGAGACCACAGAAACAATAAGGCCGGCCCCGACTGCGCCCCATTATAGTGCTCCGCGTCCAGACTGTGTTATTACTCCTACGATTAGATACCTTTATATGTCACGGCAAATATGATTACCGAGCGCAGCTGTTTGCCCTCAGACCGTGGCGGACGGAGAGGATGGGGCTGTATTTACAGGTGAGATGAGTGCAGAGCTAGATATTACTCCACTCACTCCTCAGTGACTGCAAAATGAGGAACAAACACAACTTGTGTTTACAGAGTAGAGCTGCGACACACCCACCAACAAGCAGGAACAATTGAAATATTGCCGTGGCTCGCACAACAGCTGCGTTTGAGAGCAACTGACAAAAGCAAAATTTTGAGAGTCCCGACTGATATACGGCGCCTCCTCTCTGCAGGCCGGCTACTCCGCTACTTTTATCTTCACCGTGCATGCCAGGGTGGCCCACTCTGCCTCTGTAGATGGACTTGCAACCATATTGAGCAGAGCGGAGAAGTATTTGTTCTTCTAAAAGTCGCTTAGCCTCTAAGTTATAGGTGCCATTCTGTTCTTTCAGCACAAAAAGAAAGCTTTTATTTCGAGTCAGGAGTTCATAAATCCAGTCAGTTTGGGCCTCTTGAAAGCGCTCTCCTGGCCAGAATGTGCAGTTAAGATGAACGCGGAGCTGGCCAAAATGTCTGGGAACGGATTTTATGGCGAGCTGGACCAGGGAAAAGATGGCAGCCTCCTGGGCAAGCTGGAGTGCACCTGTAGCGTGAGGAATGGGGAGGGAGGCCGGAGGAGAGCAAATGAAGACAAGCTAAGATAACATAAGAAGCATCTTACTCAGCCCGAGGGAAATTCATCATGTCCAAGTGTCACACATGCATCCAGTACTCACATACATGCTGTGTTTTCTTATTTATGTCCAAGGCGAGTGTACTTACGTTACAAAGTGTACATTGTACCTCCCACATCTTTAGAGGCTTCGTGTGTGTGTCTGTGTGATTAATTTTCGTTCTGTCCCGCCCGCAGCTGACGTGCTGGCCCAGGTTCTGGACCGTCTGCGCGCTGAGCTGGCGTGCGAGGGGAGCCGAGGCCTGTTCATCCAGTACGGAGGAGTGTGTGCCATCCTGTCGGTGCTGCAGGCCGGCCGCGGAATCACACACACGCTGGTGGACGTCCTGTCGCAGCTATCGGAGCAGTCCCGTAAGTTGGCACGCCACTCCACACGGCTAGTCGCACCACTGCACGCCCGCTGAACGTCAGGGCAGATTTTCCGCGGAGAAAAGTGTAAGATAAAGAAGAAAATAGGGCTTGCATGGAATGTAGAGGAGTCACTGAATTCATTAGGGGTGGAAAACGCTGCAGCAGAGATGAGGGAGGAGGGAGGTGCAGACAAAAATGGGAATGGGCCCAAATTAGAATACCCTGAGCACTGCTACTATCAGGTTAATAGAAAAGAAGGAAAGAAAAAAAAAAAAAAAGGTTTAGTCTTTTAGCAGTCAAGGATGTGATTTGAACTCCAGGTTGCAGTGTACTGGGTTAAAAAAATAAATAAATTAAAAATTAAAAGCCATACCTAAGACTTAGCAATGAATTTAATATTTATTAACGTCAAAAACATTTGTATCATATTTTTCATATTTTTCCTCCTAGAAAAAAAACATAAAAAAATAAAACATTTATATATTTCGCCCCCATTTTAATTAAATTTCATATATATCCGAAAATGCTTCAGCGAGCCAGCAGGGCGGTGCTAAAGAGCCACGTGCAGCTCCAGAGCCGCGGGTTGCCGACACATGCACCAGGCCATCTCATTAGTCTTAGTCTTTCTAAGACTTAGTCCTCCTCATCTGAGCATGCTCAGTCTTAGTCATTCTCTGAGTATCTACGTAGCTGTCGAGGGTGGGATTCGAACCCCACGTTTCAGGGTACTTTGTATTGGCACTCAGTCTTCAGCAGCCCAGCGCCAAATGATAGTTTGCAGCCCTTGCAGTAACAAACGCTGACACCCGTACACACACACCTACACACACATTCCCTACTTAATCGTGCCTTTACTTTTAGAGAAATTTACCGATGAGTGTCGCCGCTAAAAATAATTTTTAGTAACCTGAAAATATTTTGGCAAACGACCTCGACCAACAACAACAACAACAGCGTCATCCCTTTTTCCCGGCACGCTGAGCCCTTTCCACAATTACTGCGCCACACTTAATCTGCTGCGTCAGCCTGACTGCAGCGCTCCCCTGAGAGCGCCTTCAGCTGGCGTGTGGAGACCCTGTGCAGCTCAGCTCAGCTCGCTAGGGAGGAGAAGGAGAAGGAGGAGGAGGAGGAGGGGGGGGGGGAAAAAAGAATCTTCATCCTTGAAAGTCGACGCGATC
>OMPJ01037475.1:14067-25105 GCA_900312935.1 Carapus acus | reverse complement strand
CACCTGGAGTAAGTGCCCTCATGTTTGTTTGTCCATATTTTGGAGATGAGTTCAAAATGTTTGACGTCACAGCTCACCTGCAGCCACATTATAAGCAAAATGTCACAAATGAGTAACAGTGACTTATAATGAATAACACATAGCTCCATTCCAGATGCAGTTTAGGTGACTTTAATGTTCAGATGTTCTCAGTGTTCAATCGATCAATCAAACTTTATTTACAGTATATAGCACTTTTCATACAATAAATGCAGCACAAAGTGCTTCACAACAAAGAAAAACATGAAACCCTGTCCCTCCCACCCACACATATAGACCCACGCATACGCAAACACACACACACACACACACACACAGTGAAAAACTACGTGACATGGCAAGGCACTGAGGATCCAGGTGAGAAAAACACCACCTAATGAGGAAACACTGGAGCTAAAAACAAAAACATTAAAAAACAGTATTAAAAAGTAGAAACAAGCAATTAATATGTAAAAGTGGAAGAACAAAATCCTTAAAAGCATCAGCAATTAAGAATAATAATTAAAAATCAGTAAATAAAAAATAAAATCAGCTAAAGGCCAGGTTAAAAAGATGGGTCTTGAGCCTCCCTTTAGAAATATCAACAGACTCGGTGTTGACAATCAGATGCGTGAATACCCATCTGCTCTGTTCAAATATACTGAACTATACTGTCCTTGGCCAACTGGATATTGTTTCGATCTTTTGACATTCGCAGTAGACTAAGAAGTGCTTAGACTGGAGTTTGACAATAACGTTGTAGTTCCATGAAGTCAAGTTGTCGGGACAGGATCCCATCAACAGTACATTTTCAGTGTGTTTCGATCACCTTATAAGGTACACGCAGAAGAGCTGTTGTTGCAAATACAAAGCTTTGCTCGCATTTGTTTCATTCGCAATGAATGTTTCTGACTTTGATCGGAGGCTTGTTTGGTGTTGGCCGTGGTACAGAGGAACCTCTCGGTACGCTGCCTCAGGTGGTTGCCAAAACATATCAGGAGGACATTGAATATTTGGTTTTGTGCAGTACGCGATATTTCCTCTTGCCTCCTCTTGTGGCACGACAGGATATTTTGCACACCTCCACCAACACAGTGACACACAAACTGCTCATTACCTCTCATGCTCGACTCCCTGTGTTCATTGAACCATGTCAGCTGAGAAGATGGACCACTGCTGCTGGCGAGACGGGTCTGTGTTGTTACCTCATACTTATTACTTGTTTGGTGGCAGCTTCATTTTGTGAGCTAGATGTTCTCTGCGGAGGTGTTAGAATTGATTGTTGAAATTGTACGAGGGAGAAAACTTTTTGTCCAAAGTCGTGTAGAGAAAATGAGATCTTGGATCAGTCACTTCATTATCAGGCCAGGGAGTGAATGGGAGCCAAAGGGGGAAAAAAGGAAAGTACCAGATGTCACACAAGGAAGTGAGGAGCCTGTCATGCCGGCAGACTTTACAGCAATGTTTTTCACCTGCGTTTAAGGCTCGACATCTTTTTTTCTAATTGGAAAAACGGGACATAACCAACCTCATATGCAACCAAATGACACCACGTAAACACAATATAATTTCTAAATTATTACACTCAGTGCGAAACCTGGGCCTTTTTAGATGAACACCAAGCTCATATTCTGGCAGGAATTATGCCAGAAAATGCATTTATTGTTTATTCTAGTTTTCATTGTTGAAAGCCAAGATAACTGGAGACATAACAGTTATTGTTTGTGATGGGCCACCTACATGATCTGTCTGTCTGGGATCGAATGCTCTGGTCTCCTCCCGCATACAGTATAAGGGGAAGTTGTGCCTCAGTATTTTCCTCATTGTGGTAAACGTTGCTAATGAGGAACCACCGCCTTTATCACTCTTGTGAGTATCTCTCCCCATGTCCAGCTGTGTAAAACTGCTGCCAGGAGGAATATTACGTTACTCTGCTCTTCACAGTATTACAGCACAGATGCTCGGCAGTGGCACAACTTGCAGATAATAATTAAGTGTCCAGAAAAAATGGATGATCATTTTGAGACTGATGAAGTGAAATTGCACAATTTCTCAACACTAGTTGAATATAGCTGCTTTACTGTAATGAGCAGTAAAAAAATAACATACGTAATTGCACGGGGGTGAGAGACGGGGATCCCACATAGAAGCTGCAGAACACGCAATTTAGATGACAAATGGTTGACCTTTTTAAATACAAAGTTACATTGAAATATTGCTGCGTTGGGTTATTCCCGTGTGTGCAATTAGTATATTCTTCAACAATCAATCAACACAACACTGGCGCATCAAGTTGTATTTTCACATCCTTACATATGTGCTCCCGCTGTCAGGCGAATTTTTTTTAACATGGATAGAAACAACGTAAAGATACTTTTGTTTCTTTTCAGTTTGAATAGTGAAGTCCCATTGCTGATTGTACCTGCCTGCTATGTCCCTCCTGAAGGCACACAGGGTCAGCCAACACCGCAGGTTTGCCATATCATGACGGTTTGAGTTAAAAATGGTCAAATCTGAGACAGTTTCTGTATGGCGTGTCAACAAACGAGCATAGCCGAGCCTCCGAGAGAAGACAGAAATGAGAATGTGAGTGCAGGTGAACAGCGGTCTGAGAACAATTCACACGTTTGGTGTGAAAGCTTAACAGGATCTCCCGGCAACCCCTGGTGCCGCAAATTCAATTGAGGTAACAGCTGTGTGCATGTGTGTGTATGCAGAGCCAAGGAAGGTGGTGGAAATATTCCCGTGTTCACCTCCTCTGCTGCTCATGAATGAGCCGTGGAGTGGCTGATCTACAGCGCATGCAGAAGTTGCCGGTGACGCCCAGGAAACCATAAATTACAGCTTCTCTCCTTACCAGACCAGTCACTAGGCAGATGAACAGAAAGCACAAGATGGCCAGGGCCCTAGCAACAGAAAACCTGTCTCACACACACGCACGCACACACGCACGCCGGCAATGATCTCCTCTATCACACCGGCAGTTCCTCTCTCATGGCATCCATCCTGACACTTCTGTTCTCGTTCATTTTTTTCTTTTTTAGGTGACCAGTTCCACCAGGTCATAACATATGTTGCGGTAGAGACACAAAGCAAGTGGGTGTTGTTTAGCCAACAAAGCCGAGAGGTTGAGAGCTTTGTGTGTGTGTGTGTGTGTGTGTGTGTGTGTGTGTGTGTGTGTGTGCGTGTGTGTGTGCTTGTACTTGTGTGTTGGCCTGTCAGAGGAAGCAGGGTGGAACAGGCCTTTCCAGTCGGGCCAAGCAAGAGGTGCGGCTGCAATGTTGAGAACCTGACGTCATGCAGGTGGAGGAGTGGACGGATCTGTAGTTCGCATGCAGTCGGCTGGAGTCAGCCTCAGCTTTGCGTGTGCGGAGGTGAGACCTCCCATCGGTTGGAGAGAAGATGGTCCTGTCAGAAAAAACCATGGCGGTGGAGTGTGGCTGAGCCAGCTCAGTGTGAGTGTAGCTCCACAGAGAGCGCACACATTTTAAAGGTTTACCACTTTAAACGCCCCGCGCGCTCCAGCCGGGGCTGAATACTTAAATCCAATCCACGTTTGATCTGATGAGATGCTGAATCAGCAGTCTTGCCCTTTTTTTTCTTTTTTTTTCCCCTGTCTCTCCTCCTCTGTCTTTATGTCGGGGCTGTGGTTCTTGTCGCCCACGTTTTAATTCGACTGCAGCAGAATCTCCAGAGAGACAGTTCAGCTCAGCGTGGCTCCCAGTTGGTGCCGCTACTCAAGAAGTCACTTCATTTTCCTTTTCAAATACGGTGGAGTGAGGCTCGTCATTCGCAAAGCATGGCGTTTATCACGGGGATGGCAACTCCTCGCTGAGGGGGAGCTGCCCTGTCTCCGTGCAGCAGAACGTTTGTCCGCCAATGAAACAGGAAAGAGTTCTTTTGCAATCAGCTCTGGCTTGTGGCTGCATTATTTACCGTGAGACTGGCACAACACTGTGTTTTTTTTGTTTTTTTGTTTTTTTTTACAGATTTGCATCCCTTTGTCAAGCTGTCATGTGTAATGATGTAACTCAGCTGTCTGTGTGTGTCGCTGGAGCTTCAAATGTTGTGGCAAAGCTGTTGTGGCATTAAGTGGGAGAGGATCGGAGGATTTCAAATAGTTTTCAGAGGCCAGCAGTATTGTCAGCTGTTGTTTACTTGACCAAAATGCTCATATGTAAATAACATTTGCCTCAACGAGTGTGACATCCAATGTGTTGCTCGATGGTTGAATCAGAATTGCGTTGCCTCTGTTTTATCTTGAAATGACGACTCCACCCACACTTGGTTCATGAACTTCATCCTTTGCCAACCTCTAATAACACACACACACACTCACACACGCATACACACAGTGACATGGAGACTCTGCTTTTCGTAAAAGCAGAACAAGGGCACAGAGGGAAGTCGGCGTGGTGTCATTTGTTAAAGATGTGACACCAAGTGGCAGATCTGGAGCTCCTGGTTTTGCCTGATAGATGTGTCCGCACACACACGCACGCACACACACACATACGTCGGCATGAAGCAGTTGAAGGGAAAGCAGACACACAGCATCGCATTGACAGCAAACTGAGACTCGGCATGACACTACCGTGCTAAAGTAAGACGCCTCTGGTAAATGTATTTAGGTGTGTGTGTGTGTGTTTGGGGTGGGGGGGTGTGGTGGCATAGGAGTTGTATGTCCTGCACACTAGTTTTGCCTGACACAATATCTTGGTGGGCTTTTAGAGGAGGTGCTGGTTGAAGTAAAAGTAAGCGAGCAGAGTAACTACACACTTACTGCTAGGGCTGGGCGATTTGGCCTAAAAAAAAAATCTCAGATTTTTTGAAGAAAAATTCTATTTTCGATTTATTTTTTCAATGCACTTAAAAACAACTGCAGACATCTGACATATTGTCAAAGTGCAACTTTATTGCTGTAGTTGTCCTCAGGGTAAAAATGCATATAAACAATCCAAAATAAGAAGTAAATGAGGCTCTGTCATTCAGCAATTTCAAGCTTTTACCCAGGTTTAAGTTTTCAAAGGTGCAACAGCAACTTCACACCACCTTAAATGATCTGATTAGGAATAGATAATTAAACAAAGATTACTGTTGATATAATGGACTGTCAGACTCATATTCGGCTGCATTGTCCGACTGGACCACATGTCCGTGGTGGCAGAGTAAAACGCCACCTCCTCCAGCTCAGCGCGGATCTTTTCCCGAGTGTCAGTGTACAGGTGAGGCAGCGCTACGTTGGCGAAATACTTGCGACTAGGT
Organism: Carapus acus; assembly: GCA_900312935.1. Classification (NCBI taxonomy): domain Eukaryota; kingdom Metazoa; phylum Chordata; class Actinopteri; order Ophidiiformes; family Carapidae; genus Carapus; species Carapus acus. The sequence continues at coordinate 19,822 of OMPJ01037475.1, read as the reverse complement.
ACAACGTAGCTTGCATCTAAAACTTTCAACAAGTGATTAAAGCCTCGCTTTCCAACATAACATACTGGCAACATGTCTGTGGCAATATAAGAGGTGATGGCCTCTGTAATCGCTTTCCAACGCGCTCCATTCTTATCATAAGGCACACAGTTTGTAAAGCTCTCAGGAAGTGTCATTTGCTTTTTAGCCGGTGTGCTAGAGCTGCCGTCTTCGTTTTGTTGCTCTCCCATTCTCCATAATGTTTATTCTTCAGGTGCCGGAACAGATTAGTTGTACTGCTGCTTCGTCTGTTGTTCGTCTGATGCATCAAAACCGAACCAGTACCAAATGATTGAATTAGTTGTGCCTTTCTTTGGAAGTAACTCTTGTTTACGTGCTGCCGCTGCCATGTTGTTTGTAAATGTGTTTCGCGTGGGAGGAGGCGGGCTCACATTGCGCTACGGAAAACCACAGGAAACGGAACGCGAAAAATGTCGAAAAACTCGAATTTGCAAAATAAAAATCGTTTTCAGCTACAAATTCGATAAAACCATTAAATCGATTTTTTTGCCCAGGCATACTTACTGCTGTCAAAGGCTGTGCTGTTAGCTGTGCTGCACTAGCCGGGCATTAAGCTGTTGTGGAGTCAGACTCTGCTTTGACCAATAGAGGAAACATCTGCGATCTGAATCAGAAATACTTAATTGACCCCAGGGAGAAATTATTCGACGGTGGCGAGGACCCAGCAAATGTACCCTGGCAGGGTGGGGTCGATCGGTTCCTTATTACAGCTGATTGGTCCCACATGCCTGTTATGGCGACGTGCACACTCGGCTCCCTTCACAGGGACATGGACATCGTAGCAGTCTGGAGATCGATGTGCACTTGTTGTGAAAGATGTTTGTCATAATAGTGTTGATAATGTGTAGATTTTTCTTAATGATCATTAATCATTTCTTCATCTTTTAGTGATGCCATCAAGACAAAAAGTCGAGGTGGTGAAATATAAAATATGTTGTACCAACTCTGGAGGTAAATGTGTGTACGATCAAGATGATTTGAAGGCGACGCTGACTTCCTAGCCTGAGCTATGAATGTGTAGATGGCTGGAAACGTGAATCAAATGGAGCGGTGGGGAGCAGGAGGAACGAAGGAGGGATGAAAGAGGTAGGAAACGACACTGGGAGACGAGTCACTATGGCAACACATCCGTCGTCGACCCTCCAGTCGGGAGGTGTGCGACCACGTCTTCCTACCGACAGATTTCAGCGTAAAGTGGACGCTTTTGTGCGTGGATGTCGCACATCCTGCGTAGGCGTGCTTTGTTCCCACCTCCACGGTTTGACGTATAGCTTTAGTCAGAGAGATATGGTCGTGGTTTTCTGATTCATGTTACTCCAGAAATAGGAACATTTTTGAAATGCAGTTTATTTCATTCATTCTCTTATCCACAGGGAATACGGTGTGACTGAGTTCACCTGATGGAGCCGTTTGTGTGTCATGTGCTCTGAGCACTATTTAGCAACAAATGTTGTGGTAGTGCAGCGCGACTGTATTTGTCTCTGTCTCGTCTTTTCCTTTTTTTTTTTTTTTTTTTTTTAGGTATTATTGCGCTCATATTAGATTGTCCATATGTTGAAAAATCTAAAATTCCACTCCAATCTATTCAAAAACCTCCCCACACAACCATATGGCCAATTTGGATCTCTACAGCGAGATGGTGTGCAAAAGTTTAATTGGTATAACGACTCTCCATGAAAGTCACCATCCAAGAATTGTCTCCAGACATCTTTTTTTCCCCTCTCTTGTCGTTCAACAATAAAATCATTGAGGATGGAAGCGTCCGTCCATCAGAATCCCTCCAGTCAACGGCAGAAACAAAGAGTGGCGGCCCAGTAGGCTGCTTTGTTGGCATGTTGATGTGTCAGAGCCCAGATTCCTCACACCACATCCATTAGCTTCATGCATGCAAACAAGACATTTAAGATTCTGACTTGCAAGGTTTTTCCCCTCAACAGTCGCCTTTTCTCTCTCTTATTTTTGTCTTCTCAAAGAATACAACAAAGCTGAATAATCAGACATGGCCGCGGTGAGCTCCTGAGTTGTCCATCTGGCCACAAAAGCCGCTCTAAACCCACCTTTAGAAGGTGGCGTTTGAAATTCTGTCAGGTTGTATCTGTGTGGCTCCCACCCAGCCGCCAGATTAGTAAAGGTCAATGATAATGAGGCTGGAGACAAAACACAACCCAGCCGCTGCAGATTAACATTGCTGTTGTTTGTCCCTGCGCGTGTGCGTCTCGGTCATGTGCAGGTGCTTGAGGAAGCAGTTCTTTCTGCGTGTGTGTGTGTGCGCGCGCGCGTGTGCATGCATTGTTGTGTGGGTGGGAAAGCTGTCAGTGAGCGCCAGTCCAAACTGTATTTGGGTGCTCACACACATTACTGAGTTTGGAGTGGTGTTTGGGGACCCCAGCGCTAGTTGGCACTAGCACGGGTACGTACTATCTATGACCACTTGGCACTACAAGAAACAGGAAGTTTAGCATTGGAAGAATCATCCAAGGCTAGGGATGGTGGGACAGCGGGTGTTGATCACTGCAAAGCTCTTTGGGAAACAGCACCACCTTGGCACTGTCGCTTCCTATTTAGCGGAAGTCTCTGGAAACTGTCTTTGACAACATTTTTACATTCCTACAGATCACATCAAATAGCCGTCTTACGACTGAAGATTCAGAATAACAAATCAGATTTACTCCCATATAAGGAGATGTATCAGAGCCTATCTTAGATTCATTTAAACTTTTTTTTTTTTTTAACATATTTTATTCAAGAAAATTTGACAAAGAAAATGTACAATACAAATGTATGTCATACATATAATTTTCATCGTTTTTCTCTTTTTTCCCCGTCCCAACTCAGGGCCTCAGAGGTCCCTCTGCCAACCCTCCCACACATCCATTCTGCAAAGTATAATTCACATGTTGGAAAAAGAAGTGGTGGAAAGAAATAGAAATAAATAAATACATAAATAAATGAAATGGATAAAGAAAAAAAATTAAATCAGATCAAACATCAAATAGATACAGTAAATAAATGGATAGATAAATAATAGATAATAAATAAAATAAATTAAAAAAAGAAAGAAAAGAGCCTAAATAACAGGTACCTGAGCAATACATGCATTACTATGGGAGCCAGGGCTCCATGTCACCCACCCCCGCACCCACATGTAAGGTGGGGGTGTTGGGCAGCAGGTAGCGAGTAGTGGGCGGGTGACAGACAGGCACAGGACCTTTAACAGTTGACAAGACAGCAGAAAGGGCTCAAGCGCAGAATTACCGAAGAAAATCCCCCGCAGGGAGCCCATCTACATAGCAGATTAATGGATTCCAATAAGAGTAAAATCTATCAGACGACCCTCTCTCATTTAAACTTTTTGGCGCACTGGCAGTGGTTCTGTAATCCAAGAGTAAAGCAGTGATGTCGCTAATTGTCCCTGTATAAGTGTGTACATACACCAGAAGGGGAGAGAAGAGTTGGCGTGTGTGTGTGTGTGTCTTTGTGTGTGTGTGTGTGTCTGTGGCGGTCTGGCACTCCGGGGTAGGGTTCACTTAGCTTGCAGCTGCCCAAAAATGAAGGAAGAATCAGAAGACAAAAATAGTCTGACATGAAAGAGGAGAGGACAGAAGCGATACCAAACAGTTGAAGGCTCAGGAGGACTTTAGAGAGCTCTGACAAGAAAGACGGTTTTAAAATTATTTTTAATCAGTGTCAAAACATGTGAACATGCTAATTTTAGCAAACGGAGACCCTTAAATTCCTCGTTTAAAGAATTGCCACAATACAGCTACAACAGTTGTTGGTCTAACTTGTTACCATGTGTATGCAGTATGTTGACTATGCCTCAGAAATGTTGATATTTACATATGTTTGTATGAATGTATCATTGTAATAATAGTAATAACAATAATAATATAATAATAATATATATAATACTAATATATATTATATTTTACATACTACTAATATATATTATATTATGATATGTATATATTATAATAATATAAATAATATAGGAGTCAGGTTTGTGTTTTAACCACACAGCAATTGCTAATTTTACAAATCTGTTCTTGGTCTCTGCTAGAAGAAATATTGCTGATTGTGGTAAGTCAAACCACCATGACAAGTACTTTTAAACGATACTGCTTTGTCATAGCTGTGGTGGGTGGGTGCAGCTAATTGTTGAATATCCCTTATTTATTTATTTCCGCACAGAGTAATGGCTGTACCAATGTGCTTCTCAGCTCAGGCATTTTCAGCTGGAAGATTTTATATGCAAACCCAGAGGATCCAAGATGAGTTTTTTGAAAGGCTATTTGAAGGCATGTAGATTTAAAATTTCCATAAGGAAAAAGCACTGAACAAAGCCATCAAACGAGAAAGATGCCACACATTTGTACAATGAGTGGTGTGACATAGACCGTTCATTTTTTAATATGTTGTGAAGCTTTTCAAGGCAACACAAATGGAGTCGTCGTTGCTCTGCGGGATATGGCTTTTAAACAATATTTGTACTTGTATTTGGGTCCAACACAGATACCCACACAGCACATCTATATTCAGCTCATCTATATTATATACTGTACATCTATATACTTCATGAGTCAGACTTGGAGTGTTACATACTGTAGATGAGGTCCTCAGGGTTGGAGACGGACACAGAAACCGAGGTTGACAGACGGGGCGGGAGGGAGAACGGGGACTGACTCCCAAGTCAGTGCTTCAAAGTTGCAGAGAATTTCTCCCGTCTCCTAACATAGAACAAAAAAAGGGAGCAGTGACCCCGGAGCTAAAAAGGGTTCAACCTCTTACTTCTGTGGGATTGGCAAGAACCAACATCATTTACATGATGGATGGTCTTGCTTTTGTCCCTCGATTTTTCTATTTGATATGCCTTGAAATTGGATGTCCCCGTTCTTTTTGGGCTAGAGCTTCGCCCTTCGCCCTGTGGCTCAGTCTCAAGGGTTGGACAATGGTTCTCCAACGCAATGGATGGGATTAAGGGGTAGTGGTGCAAATTGAGGATTGGACCACGGCCCCGGCCTGCCGCTCTTGCTATTTTTGGACGGTTGTGTCACAATGCAGCATGGACGGACCTTTTGTGAGGATAATCCAGCGGACGTTGGATCCAGTTATGTCTGCTTTAACTTTAACCTGCTTTAATTTCCTGGATCGCAGGATCAACTGATCGATGAAGTACCTATGTACCTACCCACCCACCTTCCTACGATGGTATCTTCATGGTCGCACATGGTTCCTACTTGCCTCTGTCCCGGTCCAACTGATTTCACATTGCTGACTCAAACTTCTCGTACACTCTTCTTCTTCCTATCTGGTTGTAAAAAAATGTGGAACTAGTCTGGGCATATCAGTATGACAGTGTTGGGTATATTTTTGTGTGTGTGTGTCTGTGTTTGTGTGCGTGATGTTGGGGTTCCTCAGACATTCGATCAATCGGAAACTACACTGAAGTAATCACAGATTTTTCGTGTTTGTGGTAAAGGTTGAGGACATCTATGGGAAAATGTGCCCCGTGCGTAATTTGTGCAACACGCAGAAACCGGGTCTCTTCATTGGACCAGCTTGAGACATTTTGCTAAATCAGAGGATATGAATTTCACTACTCCGTCTCTCTCTGGTGTCAGATCTCGTGTGTGTGTGTGCGTGTGTGTGTGTGTGTGTGCGTGTGCGTGCGTGTGTGTGTGTGTGTGTGTTGCTG
>OMPJ01037473.1:14382-26276 GCA_900312935.1 Carapus acus | reverse complement strand
CCCGCCGACGCCGTTCTCGGCACTGATTTCCTCGGAGGGAAACGGCAGGCGAGACACGCGACGATCCGCGCCACAATGTTGACCGAGACAATTAATCCCGCTCTCTCTCTCTCTCCGTCTCTCTATCTCTCTCTGTGTGCATTACAGGTTATGTCGCCGTGCCTGCCGCCATCTCTGTGTGCGAACAGTGGGCCCAGTGTGCTGTAAAGAGCAATAAAGCTTCTGTTTGGGTCCGGCTGGACCTTTGTGTCCCCCCGGGGCCGTCTCTGTTTGTGTAACGGGCCACGAGTGCCGTGTGAGCTGTTGTTGTTGTTGTTTGATTTATCCCGGTTTGGCCCGTAACGATTCTTATGACTCTCTGAACTTGCTTTATCGATTACTCCTCCTCAGCAGAGGCAGATGCGTCTCCTCGCCTCCACCATTTGCTTTATTCCATGCGTGTGAACACCAAACATGGTGTCCGTGTACTGTTTCTCACCATATGTTGTGTCGTCTTGCCTCGACTGCGACCTTCATCGCTTTTCATCTGCATTTACGGAGGGATACGGCGACCCAAAGTCTGATCAAAGGCTCCCTGCGGACTAGGTGTGGACCTGCAGGCCTTTTCTGACATTTGAGTGAGATTGCGATCGCACATGAAAAATGGCAGAGCAGCTGATTGGCTCATCATTCTCACTGACACACAGATCCACGGTGATGAGCCACAGTCTCTAATGTATTCGTTTTGTGTCTGATACACAAACAATGAGGAACGGGATTGATGGAGGGCTCCAGCGTGGATCAGATCGGTTAGCTTGTCTCTCTCATCTGTTCCGCTATCTGTTGTCCTGCTGTTGTGAGGCACGGTTTGAGTTAAATGTGCCATGACTGATTATTCAGCGTTCAAAAACGCAAAAATCCTTTGAGGCTGAGGAGCAAAGGGAAGGGAGGGGACAAAAAAAGAAAAAAAAAACCCCACAGCACGTGGGGGAAAAAGGGAAAGTTGAAAGGGACAGATGGAAATCTGCCTGGGAAGGTCAAGAGACCAAGGAGATAAGGAGGTGTGGATGAAAAACGAAAACGAAAAACGAAAACAACCTGCGGCTATCAAACTGTGCCGAAACACACACGCCACCTCTGGCTCGGAAAACACACACCGTGCGAGGTATCTGCCGGCCACTGCCAAGTTTCCAGACCCTTCTCCAGTGTCGCTTTCAGGTCGGTTGGTGGGAACGGATCCTGCCAGAACGGGCTAAGGGTAGGATCTTGTCCACCATCTGGCCGAAAGTCCTCAACCTGTCAGACCTCCACGAGCTGTAAAGCAGCAAACTGTAACACGACTCAGCACCCGGGTCTTGTTCTGGCTTAATGTCTGTCAGATCGAGATAAATTGATTCCTTTTCTGCAGCGTCGGCCCGAGTTGGACAACCGCTGCTTGGCATCCATATTCAGACTGTGAGTCTGAACATTGCTGATCGTTTATTTCAGCATCTATCCTCATCCTGTTGTACTACAACATCACCACATCGCTCCTCCACCAGCACAGCCGAGCGTGAAGCTGTAACAGCGATCAGCATTTTCAGGCCGGCTTCCCCTCTGAAGGATGCCGGTGTTATTTTGAGCGAACGCGCTCACCGAACTCCAGCAAACACTCGAGGGCACTCAGTGAAATCAGAGCAGGCGGCTTCCTGCTGACAGCAACAAGCACGAGCTCAGCCGAAACCTGGGGAATGAAAACACACCGGCAAACTGCCGCCGTCCAATAAATGCCGGGAAATTTCGTGTTTTCCCCCCTGAAAATCACATCGGTCACGATGGTGCGGTCCTGCACTGGCGGCAGTGTGTGAGACTGCAACAGGGTTTGCTAATTTTTAAGTTTTGCTGTGGGAGAATAGGCCAAAAATTTATGCTCCGAATAATTGTTGGCGAGGCTGAATCACAGAATTTGTTGGACCATTTCAAGGAAACTGGTCACGACTCCATACCAAACCAAACACAGCCCTCCTCCCGTTGCCCTGGGAGTGTGTTGGGATAGGCTCACCCTTGAAATGACCTTGATAGGGATCACCTCCCCAATTTCTATTTCGAGTTCACCCGAGAGCAGCGAAGCGACAAACTAAACCGACAGCCACAAAATGAGAAAACAAACAATCTGGGTTCTTTATAGGTTTTTTAGTTTGAGCACAGGCCCCGGGGCGGCGGAAACCATACACACTCTCGTAGATTTTCCCCGTGCTAAGTGGCGCAAGCCCGACGGGTTGAAACAATGAGCAGCTTCTCCACCCGTGACCTCCGCATCTCATTAGCGTGTTTGCTTCCGTCTGCTTTGAGAATAATGTGCGAATATTGGAAGTTCTCACTTTCTCCTCTCGGCTTCAATAAAGTCACTGACACGACTGGCTCTGTGATTCACACGCGCACACACACACACTGGCACACATTCGCCAGTGTTTCCCAAGGTGCCCTGTGTCTGCGTCCGTGTGGGAGCCAGCTTCTAATAAGCCCCTCGCAGCTGCAGTGCTAAACTAACCTCTTGGAGGGATTTGAGGAGAGGCCTGCAATTATGAGGGAAACAAAAACAAAAACCGACGAAGAGTAACCGGTCTCGGCAAACTGGGGAGCGCGGCCGCTGGGCGCCGACACGTTCACAGCTTCCCCACCTGAGGCAGCGAGCCGTGCAAAAAATTCAACCTGCTATCGCAACGATCACACACCCTCGTGTTTTTATTTTTTATTTTTATTTTTTTTATTGGCCTGTGCGCTTTCAAGGTGGTGCGGTTATTTATATTACTTGGCAGCTCGCACAGCTACACTCGCAAGGCCACACCTACACATCCAGTGTGTTTTATCGATGGTTACTGGGATTTCTTAGAATATGGCCGATGGAGGAAGTGCTCCATAACAAAACAATAAAAACGCACAATAACGCAGCAATGGCGGTAAAAAAACAGATGCAGTGAAGCCTCAATTGCTCCATCAACGCTTATTTATATCCAGAAACGTCAAGTCTAAGGCCTCAGATGGCCTTTGTTTTGGCAAGATGGAGGCTCTAACTGAGCAATGAAAGTTTTATCGCGCGTCGCTAACCGAGCGTAATGCGTTTGATAAGCTAACAGCATGAAATAATGCTGCTGAGCCTGCTGCCCGGCATGCAAACGCGGTCCTAATCTAATAGAGATGCACATGAGAGATCTGTGTCCCCTCCGCTTACGGAGCGGACAAACACGTCCACGCGTCCCTCTGTCCGGGCCAGAGCGATGGCGCCAATAAGCCTGGTGTGCGTTTCTTTCTAACCGCGCATTCTCATCTATCGAAGATGTCGTTTGATCAGAAACCGACGTCTGGGTGAATGGGGGGCGCCGCTAGAATTGGTGCTGGGCGATCACATGGTCCATCTGGTGAGGACGTTTGGTGCCGGAGCCATAGATGAGGGTACTGTGTGTCTTCACATTAACATGGCTGAGTGGGCCCGCGGGGCGTTTTATGAATCAGGAACCCAATAATAAGCTGCTTATGTAAACATTGCTTTTGTGCTCGGGAGGGCCGACGCTGATTACAGCCGTGCCCGCACAATTACAGTTACTGTTCTCAGAGGCAAATAACTATTTAAAAACTTAATTGCAGCACCGGAACGTCCAGGGTGTGCACACCAGCCGTAAATAGTACCTGGGACCAATGCTGAGATCACCAAAAATACTGGAGAGGAACAAACACATGACGAAAATGATTGACACTTGCGAGTTCAGCTTGCAAGTTCCACTATTTCACTTAATTGTGCAACAGTGATTCACCACAATTCTGACCCTAGCCTTAACCCTAACTCTAACCCTAACCCTAACCCCAACCCTACTCCACAGCCTTTCTTTGCAGTCATACTTTCACTTCCCAGAGCACACAAAAACAAACACACACATCTGAACACGCTGGAGCGTCTGAATGTATATCTCCTTTCAGATCTGGATCGTGATGCTCATGACTTTGTGCTGTCATGGCAGATGTCTCGGGGCACTTCTGACCAATTGCTCGCAAACGCCGGAGGGAGTCAAACGAATTCAATGAGCTCTTGCATAACTCAAGTCACGCTCATCCCGTCATCAACTTTGCCTTTCAGCCCAGCTCAGGCGTCAAATGTCTGAAATATCTCAAATGTCTTGACCCGTAGCCACTGTAGCTGCATAAACACAATAAACACTGTGTGGTTCATTGAGTAATTTAACACAAAAAAATAAGGACATAATAAAAGAGCCCACAATCAGACTACAGCCTACTACACACATACACAGAAGCATGAAATAGGATTTAAATACACACAGGCCCCTGGGTAAATATTGCCGTGTGGAGTGTAGTTACTGCAGGGCTCCTGTAGAGTGCGGAGGCCGTCCCTACCTCTCCTCTCCACACTTCAGCTGAAATGGTCATCAGGCGGAGAAGAGGGAAGTGGATTGGTCAGAATTGCCCGTGTGCTCTCGCCGCACGCTAAGATATGGCGAGAGCCAGATAAGCCTCCAATCTGACCTCTGATTTAGCCCGTCCAACCGCTAACATGACCCCAGTGAATTATTGAGGACAATGTAAATGTTTTCTGCAAAAATGAAAAGTCAGACCTTGGACCAAGAGGGGAAAAAGGGGGTGGGGGACCACTGGAGGACTTGGAGGTCTGAGGGAGGTAAACAAGAAGTTCATCACCAGAGCAAAGATGAAGTCTCTCTCCCCGACAACGCAAAAGTCGATTTCTTGTCAAACCGAGCCGAGGGACTTACAGTGGAGCGGAGGACATCCACATGGAGGACAGGAGGTGGTCCACACTCCTGGAGCTCCACTCAGGGCCCCCCACAGGTGTCTGTCACGCTGAGGTAGATCCACAACCCTCCTGGCCGGTGCAGGATGGAGGACGCTTGGTGGCGGAAAGGAGACGAGAACTGTCCCCCCCTGTCCCTCTGACAGCTCAGTTTTCCCGGCCCGTCCGTCCCCGTCCCTCCGTCGCTGTCATGCACTGTCACGGCAGGCGGGTGATGGACAGCTGGACGGCATGAAGAGGCAGAGCGAGACGTGCGGGAGGAGAAACTCAGCTGCTCGGAGGGGTTTTATAACAACGGGGCTCCTCCCCTCACGGCGACCCTCCTCCGTTGGCATAGCAACAGCCAATCGCAGCTCAGCATGGCAGAGGGCCGGCCCTCCTCTCCTCTAGTCCTTTCCTTCCTCCTCCTCGAAACTGCCCTGCAGCTTTGACAGGATCAACACACACTAGGAGCAGCGAGAGCACACGTGTATGTTGGTGCGTGCGTGTGTACAAACGAACACGGATATGTGTGTGTGTGTGTACTTGAGTACGTGTGTGTGTTTGTTGTGTATGTCAGAATACCAACAGTATGTTTGAATGTCTGTGTGTATTCTGTGCGCTCATGAGTGTACAGAATGCACCGCACCTTTGTGTCTGAGCGATACACACCGTGCGTGCTGTACTGCGTGGGTGTGTGTTTGTGTGTCTATGTGAGTGTGTGTGTCTGCTCTAAGATGAGAGTATCTGGTGATATAACAGGACCTTTTAGTGAGTCGGCTGTGTTTCCTGCCCGCTAATAGTATGATTCATCAGCAAACAAACAGCTGCTGATTGCTCGTAATATTTTCAGGAGCGACGGGGCAGAAAAAAATACACGACACACTCGGCTCCATTCCGCCCCGAGCGCCGTGTACAAACGATCCCTTGTTTAATTCGCCATTAGTCAGTTTTTCATTAAGCGGCTGTTACAGGCGCCGTCGGTGGAAAGGTAACAAAGCCGAACTGACCTAGATTATCTGACCGTAAAGTGACTCACTCACGCACGTAAACAATTAATCCAGTTATATTTAGCATAATACACTCCCTCGGCCCGCTCACTTTTCCTTTTAAACCGATTACGCAACAAGTCAGGCAGATTCTGCCGTCAATGGAATTGTGATTTCAGCGTATTAAGCGAGTGTTTGCCTTTTGTTTGCATTTTTGTTGTTGTTTTCTTCACAAACAAAGAGTGACGGACCCCATTGCTCAACAATGAACACATCATTTGTGAAGATGAGAGGAAAATGAATTGTAAGGTTTTGAGTTTTGCCAAAGACAGCAATGACAAAAGCACCCAAAGAAATTTAAACTAAACTGAAAACAAGAAAGAAAAACAGATGATGAGCTCCATCATGTGCTCCTGCCCCGTTTTCCACCAAAACCCAACAGACGCTTATCAGATGAGTTATTATTAGGAATGTCCATTTGGGGAAATCTCTTATCCTCACCTGTTTTTGTATCCTTCTCTCATCAAGTGTGCTCTCCAGTTTTGCAACCCACCGCCTCGTTTGCTCCCACAATGTTCTCACCTCAACACCTCTCCAGAGTTCCTCAAAATTCACAGTTTGCCCTTTTTTGGAGAGCTTCAACTCTTGACAGCTTTATTCATCAGCTGCTCCAAACTTTAATGGAGGAGGTGTGAGAATGCTGCGATGTTGTGTCTAAGATGTAGCCTCGTGTTAGCTTATTTTGGAATTGTGTGCCTCCTAGTGGCGAAACATCAAAACAAAGTTGTGTTCCGCATACACAATTTTACACATTTGTTCGCCGTTGAACTCTGCAAATCAAATCCAGTCACTGGAAAACAACAATCATCATGTCAGTGTGACATTTCTATGTCTTGAGCGGGGATCGGAAACAGCTTCGGCGCTCACAGAGGAAATCCAGCCTGTGTTAAGATAGTCAACAAAGATGAACAGACGCGTCTTTCAGATTGGTTTGGATGAGAAGACCCTTAAGGGAGTCGGTTGAGTATTGCATTTTGAAAAGTGATGATTAATGTCAGCTGTAACCTGAGCGGCGCGGCGGCGCAGCTTCAGCCGCCCCCGCCGGGTTTATGCATTCATTGACATGCACATCATCCTGTCTGTGTTGCCACTTGGGTTGAATATGAATCATCACATTCAAATGGAAAACCTGGAGGTGGTTTCAGGTAATCCGGCCCTCCGAGGTCTGAAGAGGAGGGACGGACGGAGCAGGCCGTTCATTTAGCGCTGTCACAGGCACTTAAGTGTGTATGGAAAAACTAAGGGGGTAATTTAGAGGAACGTTTCAAGCGTATGAGTAGGATTTTGCACATCGTATCTGTGTCAGTGGTGATAAAATACCGATTGGATCATCCAATCTGCCCTTCAACAGGATGAAAACAACACCATTATCACCCTCAACATGGCTCTGAAAAAAATAATGACTTTATTTGACGAATCTATTGTACAGGCAGAGGCTATGCTGACGAGGAAATGAACTTTTTTAAACAGCCGAATGGGAAATTCACAATTTACACTGTGCAATATGCTTTTTTTTTTCTTATCAGGTGCATACACGGTGATGATTCATGCACATATAATTGATACACACAGGTAATCACAAACATACAATACAGGAGGGATTGAATCTCTGCACTCTGGTTGGGGTTAAACCCATACACACATAGATGCACATGTGGGGTCAAAAATTACCCAATCTTTATAAAGAAAATTTGTAATTTATTTATTTTCCAGATATTCCTCATTAAACATGTTTGTGACATGAGGTAATATTTTTCTTAATTTATGTTTAATTAATTTTTGAGAAAATTAATTATTAATCAAAATAAAAAAAATGGGAAATTTAATTATCAGTGAATAGTATGAGAATTTTAATTGGGGTCAAAAATTACACCATTTGTGGAAGAGTGTAGGTATTAAGAGATTCTGCATCAAATGGTTAAGTGCCTTGCTCAAGGGGACCTCGGCAGTGGTCCAGAGTACAACCAGAACCACCCCAGCACCAGTCCGATCTCCGGTCTCTCAAGACTCGAACCAGCAATCCTCCACTCAGCATTGGCACCAGAAGATGACCTATCTAAATCCAACGAGAGTCGACCAGAAGGTGCAGCAGAACCTGCTGAGATGTTCTGAGACGTGTCGTTCTGCCTCCCCTAGAGGACCAAAATAGCACACGCATCATTTGGTGGCTGCACGCCGGAAATAGAGGCAGAAAGGCAGAAGGTTGTTTTTGTCACTTCGCCTCCTTCTCGCGCTCGCTGCCAGTTTGGCCTGGTGAGACTCTCGGCTCGTTCTCTCGTCCGATAATTTCAAACGTGCTGAAAATAACGGCACGCGTGGGACGGCTGAGGACGTCTGTGAGCTACTCAGATTTGACGTGGTAAAGGTGAAGAGGGGACTGAAAATAGGGGCGTCCGAGGTTTAACGACTCAACGCGCTTTGCGTCCTCACGACTTAGCCACGGCCTGCGAGTGTGTGTCGATGACATAACAAAGCAAAATGGCTGGGTTGTGGATATCATAGTATCACGACACACAAAACAAACCGTCTGCGCTCGTGTTTCACTTCCTCTTTCCTCTGTTGTTGTCACACAGGCGAGCAAACACACACACGCAAGGCATAACAGTGGATAACAGTGCAGGATGTGCAGCCTGGAACATTCCTGCGAGCAAATAAATACTCTCTCTGGCTTTTTTCCACCCTCTCGTTCAGCGTAAACACACACACACACACACACACATACACACAGCTTTACTGAAATTAGAATGTATCCCTAGGAACTGCTGGCACGAAGAAGGCTGTTTAATATTTGATGGGCAAACATGCAGATAGTCTCTTCTCTGTCTCTCAAATCCTCTCTCTCTCTCTCCCTCTCGCTCTGTCTCTCTCTCTCTCTCGCCCAGGAGGCTTTAGCTAGCACTATTGCAAAAAACGCTTGATAGTACACACTGCGTCACATCGTCATTTCTCGTTTCTCGACAGACGACTCGTGGTTTGGCACAATCGTCTGTCACTCAGAACAAACACACACACCGGCAGCATTGACGTGTTTTGGTTGCGTTTAGCGCTTGGAAAGTCGGCGAGACGCCCGATTGTTTCCTTGTTGTCACGATACTCCACCTCGCTGGAGTTTGACGGTACGCGCTGATTGTTCCCCGAGGTGCTCGGCCGCGTCGCTTCCAGCCTGCCGGTGGAACGACGCAGAGCTCAATGACTGTGCAAATTAGATTTCACAAACGCGATTACTGTCGTGAATTTATTTCTCGCTGTATCAAATGGTCGTTTTAGTAGTCTGAGAGCAGCTGTTAATTAGGGACACGTGAACCGCAAGTGCAGAGGCACACGGGGAAAATCCCACAACATGGAAATGTACTCTGACGACCCTTTGTATTGTTAGCAAGTTAGTTAGTCATTTTGCTAATAGCTCTAGTTAGTTAGCTAATAACTAGTTCTTATAGCCTATTGTATACCGTTGACTGTCATGTATACTTAAGTACCTTTTATTGCACTGTAAAGTATTATATTATAATATTGTATTATTGTTTAGTTATCTTCCATCTTTTGTATTTTGGGGCCTTTCATTTCCTGGATTGCGAGATCGATAGATTAATAAAGTACCCTAATCCTACCTACCCAGCTACATAGCTACCTCGCTACCTACCTTTACAGTGGAAACCTGCAGAAAACTTCAGAAACCTTATTTTTTCCCCTGTTTTTTCAGTTTCTTTTCCACTATCTGTTCATCCGTGCACATCCCATCTACTTATGCTAACATCTGTCAACATAACTTTCAAACCAGGTGTTTAATTTACATGAAATGGATTTAGATTTTAATCTAGACATATGAATTTCCTTTGTTTGATTTGGGACACCAGAACCCAGCACCTTAATATCATTGCAATTCAAATTGCTGCACTGACAATAAAAGATTCCCTGATTCCTGATCACATCTCTGTGGTGTGTGTGATGTCATCGGTCACAGAGGTGCAGCCGAGGTGGTTCCCTCCACGCTGCCTATGACATCATCAGGCTAGCGATGACATGTGCGTGCTTTATTTCTACCCATGTAAGCGTCAGCGAGCGAGCGGCAAGTCACTGCGGGGTCGTGATTCAAGCCGCGCGATCGTGCCGGGGCAGCGAGGACGCGGCCGAGTCCACGATGCCGAAGAGGAAGAGCAAGAGGTTCGTTGGCAAGCAGAAACGAGCGGCCGATCAGGCCCACAGAGGGCAGGAGGTGGCGTCGGTGGAGGTGCCCGAAGTGGCGGCGCCACAGGCGAGGAAGAAGATGTGCCACAACCACCTGATATTTGAGAAAGACTGGGGCGACTACTGCTCCGAGGACGATCGGCGCATGTGGGCAGAAGATCCCAAAACTCTGTTTGCTCAAATCTCCGGAGATAAAGACGCCAACAAGGTTGTGGGCTGTCGAATCAGAGAACAAACGCAATCCTGCCACATGGAGGAGCTCCAGCAGGACCTGGGACCTTTTTGCAAGAAGAATCCAACCAAAGCCAAAGAGTTGAGGGAGCTTTTCCTAATGAAGGAGAGGTTGGAGACCGTCAGCGCTCAGCTCAGCGTGGAGACGCACAGGAAGAAGGTCCTCACAGCAGAACTTGCGTTGTGCGAGAGGAAGAATGAAGCCCTCGCTGCTGACCTCCAGACGAAGAGGGACAATAATACGGCTCTTCAGAGGAACCTGGAGGGTCTCAGGGTCCGTCTGGAGAAAACCGAACGCCGGGCGGCGGAACTCGAGGAGCTCAACTTCAGGCACAAGGAATCCTTGGACCACGCCACGGCCCAGTTCCGAGAGGAGATCCGCAAGAACGACTCCCTGGCTGCCAACCTGAAAGTCCAGAGAAACAATATTATGAGTCTTCAAAAAGACCTGGAACATCTCAGGATCTGTCTTGAGAACTGTGCACTCAGGGCCACAGACTTTTCGGAGGTTAGCAGTAAGGCCCAGAGTGCTCGACCTAGCAAGGGGACCTACAAAAACCAAGACCTGGCGGGTCAAGTCACGGTCCAGGGGGACGATAATGCAGCTCTGGCAAAGGAGCTGGAAAATCTACGGATCAGCCTCGATGGGAGTGTGAAAATGGTTCAGGACTGAGTGTCCTGGTAAGAGCTTCCTGCCAACGGTGAGACTCTAGATTAATAAAATAAGTATTTTTGTCTCTTTGGCGTCATTTCTTTGGGAATGCCTTTGCTCCTCCAGCACACAGCTCAGTGCACAGAGGAAACGTTACTCCATAGCCTTACTACATGATGTTACTTCATAACTCCACTCCATGACATTACTCCTCAACCTCACTTATTGACGTTGCTCCATAACTTCACTTTATAACATTATTCCATAATGTTACCCCATGATGTTAATACGCGGCGTTACTACACAACAGTGCTCCATGGCATTACCCCTTGACCTCACCCTTTGACTTTATTCCATTACTTTGCTCCTTTGCGTTGCTCTATAAAGGGGTCGGCAACCCAAAATGTCGAAAGAGCCACATTGGCCCAAAAAAGTAAAAAAAAAAACTTATCTGGAGCTGCAAAAAAAAATTAAAAGCCTTAAATAAGCCTTATTAATGAATCAAAAATATATTCTTAATATTTTTACAACATTGGAAAACGATGAGAATCTCTTTGTCTCCCAGAAAAAACAAATTAAAACAAAACAAATACATTTTTCCCATTTTAATCCATTGTCACACATTTTTTAACATGCTCCAGGGAGCCACTAGGGTGGCACTAAAGAGCAGCATGCGGCTCCAGAGCCGCGGGTTGCCGACCTCTGGGCTAGGTCTACGGTGCAAGGACACTTTTTGGCCGTAACCATAGCAACAACAACGGGCTACGTCACTTCCGCGACCTGTCTGACGCACCTTAAAGGCCGTGAAATAAAGGTCCATGAAAATATTGTCTGGTTTGAAATCGTTCCGTGGTATAGAGGTTGGGGACCAGTGGTTTGTGGGACAGAAGGATCGTAGAACCTTAAGAGGGGAACCTCCCAGCCACACTGCTCTGACCGTGTGTGTGTGTGGGTGTGGGTGTGTTCTGGAAACCTAATGGCTTCCTGTGCCCTGATTGGTCCAAACCATAGCTTTCCAGCT
>OMPJ01037471.1:2584-13395 GCA_900312935.1 Carapus acus | reverse complement strand
CACGGGTCCATGGCCGAGGAGGATCCGAACGGGAACGAGCACGGGGCGGCCGCCCGCTCCGCCGCGCCGCGCTGGGGACCGCAGCACGCCGGGGCTCGCCAGCTGGCCAGGCTCTACTCTCCCGGTGAGGACCCGTCCAGTGTCGCGGGATTGCGGGCACGGCCGAGAGCAGCAGCCGAGGCCCGAATCCTCAGAGACCAAATCCATCTTACGTGGAGGGTGATGATGAGGGTGATGATGATGATGATGATGAGGGTGATGACGGCAGTATCAGTATCATATGAGCATCATTTAGCAGGCGTGATCTGTAGTTTATTATGATTCGTATTGTGCACACGTGTGCATTTACACACACTGCATATTTACTGATTCATGTCACAGAAAATTACTACTTTGCCAGGTCACATGATGCAAATGACCTCAGACTTCAGGAAAGATATCATATCCAATCCAGCTTTGGGTGATGTTGACGTATGAACGTCAACATTTCGCAGTTAAATTTTGAAGATTTAACTGGTTGTGTTTGAATACCTCCATGTATGACTGAGGTGATTTACCTGACCCTCTCTCAAACTCAAGTGGACACACACCTAGAGGACAGAAGCAACAACCCAACCCTCACCAACCGCTCACAATTTTCCTATCTTGTATGAAAATTAGCGTAGGGCTTGCTGGAGGACAGTTTTGTTTGTGCTGAATGTGGACTGATAGTGTCAATAGGGTCAGGATGGATAGACTATTACCAAAGAAAAGACATTTGAATGCTTTGCAAGTGTCACACATTGATACCAAACTTTCAAATCCTTCCCAATATTCAGAAGTTGCTTATTGCCACGATAACACACGGTGAGAGTACAGACCCTGCTTAGTCGGTCACAGCAGTGAGGAAAGATCAACCCAAAGAAAAAAAAAGGTTAAATATTGGTTCAAGACGCACTCTCACCTCCCTAAGCCACCACCTCCTGTTTGAACCTCGTGTTGACGTTACTCAAACAGTCCAGTTTCTCATTTTCCTTTTGGTTATCAGTGACTTAGCTTTGGTGTCGGCCCTTTCCTGCCCAGTAAACAATCATGACACAGCAGAACAGCGATTGATTTCTGTTGTGAAGAAAACGTTGTGGGTTTCTTCAGTAGGAAGCAGTGTGCTATGTGTGAGGAATGTCCTTGTGTATTGTATTAATCCCTGCAAGAGTAAATGCGCAGTGAGGAAACAGGTTTGCAGACTCATGTGCTCAGAATACTAACCAGACATCTCTGTTCTCTACAACAGTGGTCCCCAACCTTAACTGTGCCACAGACAAGTTTCATATCTGAATACATTTTCATGGACCGTACTGTAAGGTCCTGCCGATGGGTAGCAGAAGTGACGTAACCTGTTATTGCTATTGTCGTTCCCTCAATGATGGCACAAGGTTTGTGTTAGCCTCTCGCCAAAAAATTTAACTGCACCGCAGACTTAACTGTCCTGGTTGCAGAAAAGGGTCCCTGTTATTACCTGTACAGATGTGGTGAGCTTAGAGAGAAATAAAGTGCCGACTTAGAAGTGTACGAAAACCTCTGTATCCATTGTGGATTTACCCGGGCCGCTTGTTTCTGCTGATCATGCTAATTTGGCTAGCTTGTGCATTCGGTGGTTCCGCACCAAGGTTCGAGACCAGAGGTAGATAGGAGGTAAAATACGTGACCAAGGTTAGCAACGTAACGTGTCAACAGTGAGTAAAAGACAGATGTGACGGAGAGGACCTGGTCACCTACCAATAAGACATTGTCCAGAATCAGATTATGAATAGAAGAGAAATAGTTAAACTTCTGTATCCTTTCCGTGTGGCCTAGTACCTGCTGACCCACACGCTGGTGCCGGCCGAAGGGTTGGGTACCACTTCCCCAGAAGACATCATCAGCGCTTTGTGCCATCTTACGTGAAATTGAGAATTCAGTTGAATTGAGAAATCATTAACGTTATTATATCCCCAATAGAATTCCCAGTTTTTGCGCCCATAATCCAAAAGTATATCAGTAGCTGACAACGATGTCTTATCTCATTAAAAGCTAATGACAGAGGAGTGATAGCACTTCTACGCCCGTATAATGTTGCGGAAATCTCATGTCCTGTCCTTTTTGTCGTCACATCTCTTCCCCTGATTATCTGAAACCCTTTCTGTTGTCCCAAGCTAGAGGAGTCCAAGAGGTTTGTCCTGTTTACTGGCACCACATCGTTGCCGATAAACTACATTCTGACGTTTGAAGTTACTCATGTAGCCGATGTGAAGTAGTTTTCTTTTCCACTCCCTGGCACATCAGGCTTGCGGGTGTCAAATGACCCCGTCGGCTTCCTCGTCTCCTCTCCGCCTTTGGCTTTGGCCTGAGGTGGTGTGACAGGAAACGCGACTGCTGCCAAAGAAACTGAGCCATCCTCACCCCGAGTCACGTCTTAAAGGAACCAGCGCCGCTGTGCTGCGCCACATTAGCCTGACCAGCTGCACGCATCTCGCTCCACCGAGCTCTATTTGCTGCCGGTCGACCACCCGTTAACCCCTTCTTAGCAGGAGCGCTAATCGGGAGGCTCATTTCACCTGTGACTGCAGAGACCCGTTCAGAGACGGGAGGCAAACTGCCACATTTGGCACGGTCAGCTCATCCCCGAGGAGGAGCCTGTGGCCCATCAGGTGACTGGAGAGGGAGAACAAACCCTCGTCTTGTGTGGACGAGGGTGAGGCGACAGAGTCCTATTTTTAGATGGAGTCACCTTCACCGTTAATGGGATCGAAGCAATGATGTTAGCCAGAGCGGCGACGTCGACGTGGAGCAACAATTCAGCTCCACGCGTGTGTGTGTGTACGCCCCACTGCCAAGCAGTGCATGCATAATACATGCATGTGCGCACACACAAACACATGCACACACTCGTGCAAAACACCTGTCAGACATATGTTGTTGCTGTGAATCATTTTGTTAATTAAACTTAAAAAAGAAAAAAAAGAAAGCTGATGGCGCACCCAGGGAGAACAGGTTTATGTGTTTATCTTTGTGCTTTCATTAATTCATACATCACAGCGCCAGGTAATTGATATTAGTGATGTTATCATTAAAGAAATAAACATTTTAAAGGTGTAGTGAGGCAAACAGGTGGTGACTTATCTTTGATTCGAACTCCTGAAGTTATACATCATACTTCTGTGTTTTTGCACTGTAGTTAATGGCCACAATGTCCAACATAGGTAGCAAAATGTGGCAAACACGGATGTGGTTTTGTTGTTTTGGACATTATTTCTTTGAATGTTTGGAGTCAGCAAAGCTGAGTCACGTCAGGTGTGTCCCACCAAGCTACGGTGACGTTACACATTCAAAATACATCCGCGAAAAAATCACCTGGTGTGGCTGGTGTACATCAGGTGGCAGTTTGTCCTCCAGAGGGAACATGTTATCATCGGAGATTGCAAACAAAGGCCATAATAACGTCATTAAATGCAGTGTGTATCCTCATAACGGAAACATTTATGCAGAGCGGCAGGATCACGTTGTGAAGAAATTATGCGGTGAATTCTTCAAAGAAATGCTTGGTAGAGGTAAAATGTAAAATTAGGGGTTCTGCGTCGGACCCGTCAGACAGTTTGTCTCCGTAGTTTCTACCCAGGAGCTACGTGAGCTGCTGGGCTGCCTCAGGTAGCAAATTTTGAATTGCAGCCAGAAATGCAAATTAGTTAAAGTTGTGCGTGTTGTGTTGCAGCGTAAATTAGTGTCCAGGTCTTTTTTTCCACTCACTTTTTGTGTTTTTATTGCTCCTTGAAAAGTTGCGGTGGCAACACAGAAATTAGGCATTAGTCCTAATTTTAAATTCACTAGGACTCCGCAGCAATCTGCATAGTTTTTGAATGGAATCCTCTCACATTTCATCATGTCACCTCAGAACTTAAATATACAAATGAGTCATCATTTGTGCAGCGCAAAGCAAATAAGTTAATAAAGTCATTTGTTCTCGACTTAATGATTCGCAGCTGTTGCGTTGTTTAATTGAATTTTTAATTAAAGACTAAATTAGAATGACTTTGCGGCTGGTTCATCGTGCCACAGCTCCCGTTAACCCTGGAGTGTTGAGTCTGTCTGGTCAAATTACCGCTTTTGGCAAATGTTTCTCCCCGTGCATCCTCATAATAGTGCAGAACCTGGTCACGTGTTTTTGGTGAATCTCGTGGCAACAATTCTAATGATTTTGAAGATTTCCACATTTCAGCCAGAGGGCACAGCAGGTGTGAGTGGACAATATGCTCAGGAAAGCTAACAATGCTGCCGAAACTTGAGAGCCGAGGAAAAAAAAAAAGAAAAAAAAAAAAGTTTCCCCCATGCTGACGAGTATCTGTTCAAGAAAAATAAACACCTAAAATTCCAAATGTCAAAGTGTCCATTTAAGGGAGCGCCATGCTGTTTTGTGCCGAGTCGTTTGGGTCCGGTTCAGCACTGGTGGGAGGTAAATCTAAATAGCAGTTTGGCTTGTTAGAGTTTGGAGAAGTTAGATGAGGCGTTGGCGAAGCTCCGGCGGGCCAAACACCGGCTCATTACCGCAAAGCTGAGATGGACAAACAGCTGGAAACGTCTCCCCGAGCCTCTGCTGCTGCCTCCACGCAAAGCTTTCTGCTACTTTTTGTTCAGCCGTCCCCCCTCTCTCATCAGCGCCCTCCTACATATGCCCGCATTGTCTCGGGCCTCTCGCTCTCCTTTCCTTTCCTTTCCTTTCCTTTCCTTTCCTTTCCTTTCCTTTCTTTTCCTTTTCTTTTCTTTCCTTTCCTATTCTATCCTATCCTGTCCTACCCTTTTCTTTCCTTTCCTTTTCTGTCCTTTCCTTTCCTTTCCTACTCTCCAATATCACATTCATGAAGGGCTTTTCCTAGAGTTGTCATAGTTTCTTCTCTTCTCTTCTCTTCTCTTCTCGTCTCGTCTCGTCTCGTCTCTTCTCGTCTCTTCTATGCTTTCCAATAGTCCATATCACACACATGAACTTTCCTTTCCTTTCCTTTCCTTTCCTTTCCTTTCCTTTCCTACCCTATCCTATCCTATCCTATTCTATCCTGTCCTACCCTTTTCTTTCCTTTCCTTTTCTGTCCTTTCCTTTCCTTTCCTACTCTCCAATGTCACATTCATGAAGGGTTTTTCCTAGAGTTGTCATAGTTTCTCCTCTCCTCTTCTCTTTACTTCTCTTTACTTCTCATCTCTTCTCTTCCCGTCTCGTCTCGTCTCTTCTCGTCTCTTCTATGCTTTCCAATAGTCCATATCACACACATAAACTTTCCTTTCTTTTGCTTTCCTTTCCTTTCCTTTCCTTTCCTCTCCTTCCCTCTCCTTCCCTTTCCTCTTCTGTGTACCTCAGTAGAACATCGTAGACGGCTCAAATTTGTGTGTTGATGTCTGCTCTGTGTCCTCACTGGTCTGGCGATGTGTGTGTTTGTTTGTGGGTGTTTGTGTGTGCGTGCGTGCGTGTGTGTGTGTGATCTCGAGTTACCCCCGAGGATCGTCTGTCAGTGCCTGTAAGCGATCTTTTAAGAGTGATAGTGATCTTAAGGCTCATCCTCCCCTTCACAGTCTGACTGCTCACACAGGCTCACATGTCAGACATGCTCCCACTAAACACACATGCACGCACACACGCACACACACACACACACACACACACACAGTGACAAACTCTGACATCTGACGACCACTATTAGCTGCTTGTCGCAATTATGACGGACTAAACCGACAGTTTTGTGAAAAGGTTAAAGTAAAGATCACATCTGTTCTTAACAGATGACGTCGGACTTGCGTCGCACTTGTCGAGTATTGTTTGCATCTCATTTGTGTTTTTTATTGTCTCTTGGTTGCACCGTGGTGCCAGTGTGACACCATTTTTCCCTGTTCTCTTTAACACATATGGAAATGAAAACATCCTCATATACTGTATGTAACATTAAATTTCGTCCTCGCCCTCGACATTTGTTGATTTCACAGTAGTCACAGTGAATTAATACAACCTCTGTGTTTGCAGTACAACGTTGTTGTTGTTAAGGGGATTTATAGGCGACACCACCCAGATGGTTGAGGAGCCTGTGGGACCAAAGTTTGTGTTGCAGGCAAAGACAGAAATGAAGAAAAGTTGCATTTGTTGTGAGGCAGCTTAAATGTGTTTCTCCTGCCTCCTCCGCTTTTGAGTTTGTCTTTACACCTGCACAGTGGAAGCCCAGACTTGAACTGAAAGACAAGAAATAATCCGATTCTGCAACCGCTACATCTGTTGTGCTCAGTGGTGTAAAATTTAAAGGAGAAGTTCACATGCATGTGCAGTGACGAACTTTGGATTTGATAAGCAAAAACAATGCTCCACAGCATAACAGTAGATAAAAAATTGATGCATTGTGTCATATTGCACAAAAGCTTCACTGGGACAGCACAGAAAGTGTCCCAGAAAGTGAGACATCCAAAGTGTCCTTGATCAAGGTGCTACTTTGTCCTGCCTGCTCCTCCAGCGTCCACGTTGATGAGGACAGGGAGTTTCCGAGACACGATGTCCCTCTGGGATTTATCAAGAGTGAATTATTAATATATCAAACAGTTTTTGACCCAGACTCCGTTTTTTTTTTTGAGTGGTTGGAATAGAACCAGCAAACGTCTGGTTTCTTGGCACCTGTCACTCAAAACTTGAGGATTAATGTGAAGTCAAATAACAGTTGTACAAATGTATTGTGTGGTAACGTCATCTATTTCCCAAGACAGTTACTGAATAAAATGATGGGTTGGATATGTCCCTTAACTGGTGGAAAATGTTAACGAGAGAAGTAAGACTTTCTTTACCAGAAAAGCCACAAATTTTTGATTCAGCATGTGAGGAGCTTCTCCTCTCACTTCCACGTAAACAGTGTGTGTGTCAGTCACAGTTTTGTGCAAACTGAGCTGTGGCTCAACCACGTGCCTCAAAAAGACCATGAGTAGCGTCGCCCAGGAACAAGGCAGCATCACTGCAGGATTGCAGAGAGCAACAGTTAAAAAACGGAAGGATTTCACAAGGGAATTAGAAAAAAAATCACCATCATTGGACGATATAAAGGCTACAGCTAGCGTAATTTGAATGTGCTCGTGAACAAAGACATTTTACAAAATTGAATTGGAGCGAAATATTGTAATTTAGCAACAGTGGGGACATTGTAACAGATGCCGTCCGCATACTGTGTGTCATTGGAGTTAAAATGGACTACACACACGCTTGAATCCGACAGTTTGTGCGGTGTAGATGTCATGCACTGAACAGACTCAGCAGAGGACTCGAGTAAAACACACACAAGCATGCCCACACACACTCGCAGCCACACACACTCATAGCCAGCCCTCCAGAAGCCTTCACAGAAGCCTTCACCCGTGGGATGGAAATGTCAGGGATCATATCTAATGTGATTTTCTATGGGTGGAGCACAAAGGGTGGAAGAGTGTTTTGACCCGTGTGTGTGTGTCTGAGAGAGAGTGAGTGACCCATATCAAGTACAGTATGCACAGTAAGGGTCGATGGTATTTACCCTAGTCAGCAGAATCGATGGATTATTGCTGCGTGTGTGTTTGTGTGTCTGCACAAGTGTGTGCATGCGCGTGTGTGTGAGGTGTGTGAAATGCTATTCATTTCAATCATATCTTTTGAGATACTGACAATGAGTCCAGTCGAAAAGACACAAACACTGAATTCAACTTAATTTGTCAATTAACGTTACAAACAGTCGCACAATTGAATCACGTTGTAATTGATTGATAGTTGAAGTAAGTGTACCGTCTGTATGGATACCATTGTTATATTCTGTGGCAGTAAAGACAATTTGTTGTTTTATTCATACAGCGTACATTAATTGTGTTTTTCTAATTAATTAATTACACCCTAATTGAATAATTAAAATGTGATTATTCCAAACACACAGCCAAAAGTAACACCCTGTAGCCATGCGTGCAACTGAGGTGCTCTCAAATGCACACGCAGACACACACACACACGCGCACACGCACACACACACACACACTCAGATACTGCGTGGATGGCTTTAGGCAAGCCTGCTAGCCAGAATTCTGTTGACCTTGACCATTAGTGTTGCTGGAAACATAATGTATCGACAGAGATGACTGTGTGTGTGTGTGTGTTTATGCGCGTGCGTGTGTGCGCGCACGTGTGTGTGTGTGTGTGAGGGAGGGAGGGAATGTATGACTAATTATCCTTATGAGGGCCACAGATGAAT
Organism: Carapus acus; assembly: GCA_900312935.1. NCBI lineage: Eukaryota > Metazoa > Chordata > Actinopteri > Ophidiiformes > Carapidae > Carapus > Carapus acus. Next base: position 5,155 of record OMPJ01037471.1, on the reverse strand, counting down.
ATGGTGGTAGTCTAAAGCCCAGGGGATAGCTGGATCAAATACACACTCATACTTGCACGCGCGCACACACACACACACACACACACACACACTCACACACACACACTTACACACAGGATCTGCCAATGTTTCTCTGTGTCCAGAGGGTATGGAGGCTGGAGCAGAGCTTATATAAAGTGTCTCTCCTGTGAGTTCAACCTTATGCATTTGTGTCTGTCTCATTGTGTCTGAATGTATGCATCTGTTTGTCTTCATTTGTGCGTGTGTTACTGTGTGTGTCTGCATGTGAGAGAGAGAGAGACACGCACACACACACCCGAGATGTGGCGCATTGTGTCTGCATGCCGTTGTGGAATTGCTTTTGCCACGTTCCTCTCTTTGTTGCCGCTGAATCTACAGGGTAATGGATTTATAAGTTAGTCTGGCAGGGTTGTGTGTGTTTATACGTGTTGGTGAGGGTTCCTTTGTGCGAGCGTGCACGCGGGCGTGTTTGTGCGCTTGCGCGTATCTTGTTGCTCTGCGGTACCCGTGTAGTTTGTGTTAGTTTTGCGTCCTGACTGTGTTTTCCGCCATTGTTGCGCGTGCGTGTGCGTCCCAAGTCGTGTCGTCCGCAGAGATCAGATGAAAAGAAAGAGGCCTGTGACTGATCCGCTCCTCGCAAACAAGGGAATTCGACCCCCCTCCTCCTCCTCCTCCTCCTCCCTCAAAGATGTCTCTCTCCCTCTATCTCTCTGTCACTCTCTGTCTCACCCTTTCTGTCTCTCGCTCCCCGTCTGTCTGAGCATGTGACCCACTTTTAACACCCACATCTCTCTTTCTCTCTCTCTCTCTCTCTCTCTCTCCTTCTGTTGCACTTTCCCCAAGTCCCATCCGAAGACAGCCTACTGAGAGCGAACCAGGGGACGAAGGGAGACACAGACATGCATCCAGGCCTAAAGACAAAGTGTCTGAGCTGCTGTGCTCCCTTCATACCTGCACGTGTCACTGCAAATAAGTGTTTGTAAATTGAGTTGGTGTGAAGCCTAGTGCGGCCCTGACCGGCTCTTTCAGCCGCTAACAAGGTGCCCCTCCAAGTGTGTGAAGCTCTCTTTGTGGGACTCTCAGCAGGAGGTCTTTCAGAGTGTGAGCGAGGCCGCTTTTACTCGCCTCCTTTGATTTCGCCTGGTTTTGTTTGTGCAACCGCCACGCACGAGGTGTCACAGTTTACCCGAGGCAGGTTCGCGCACATCAGCGCCGGCACACGTGCTCGTCGTCCTCTCGCACGGCTCTGTTTTGTGTGACGTTGATTACTGCCGTCTTCCTCTTTGCAGCCGTGAAGCAGCTCTGACGCTCCTCAGAATAAAAAGGTGACGCTTTGACGTAGAGAGACTGAGGTGTGAGCTGCAGAGGCTGCACAGGCTGAGCTCCGATCCTGTCAGAAATGTGTTTGTGAAGTAGTTTGTTTTCCTTTGCACGTAACTTTGATTGGTTTTATCCAACAGCAACACCTTTTTTTTTTCACTTTATGTGCATCGCTGGCTAGACTGTGATGACCATCGGCGTGAGGCTGTCAGTTTGGTTTCAATATCATGTCCCTTTATAGCGCGGGCGGGCAAACTGTGGCCCGTGGGCCATATCAGGTTCGATTGTCCTTTGGATCCGGCCCACCAAAGATTGGTACAGAATTCACAATTCTGACTGCAATCAAAACAAACCACAAAATTACAACAACAAAACTAACAGCAGACTTTGGTGCAGTGGCAAAGATGGGTGAACAGCAAAGCTGTTCCTATTAAAAGTTAAATAATGTAACACCCTTATACTTTTTTTCAGTCTCTGTTTGATATGTCTGCACGTGACACGGCCTGTCTGTCAAATTTTTAAAGTCCATGTGGCCCCTGAGCTCAGACGTTTGCCCGCCTCTGCTTAACAGCGTCGACTGATCTGCCTCACCATCACATCAACCAAGACTTACACAACCACCATCATACCAATAAGCATGTTTGTTTAGAGAGTGACGCAATTGATATCCATCCTAAGCAACAGTAATGATCTTCATCACATCTTCTCCCCCCCACCTCTCTCTCCGCTCAGACCACATGCGCAGAGCAGCTGACAGACACGGGTGGAAACAGAGACATCTTGTGCGTTTCCTCCTCTGCGGGGACGTGCTTAGCAGTCACGTTCGCTCCCACCAGAGAACAAGCAGAGAAGGAGCGATGCTCCTCAGCTACGTGTGAGGAGGCGTAGTCGGGGAGCGAGGGAGGAGGAGAAATTCTGCTAGCTAATGGCATGGACCAGTGTAGCAACGAGTAGCACGGATCAGATTAATCGACCCGAATTTCGCCTCCGTCTGCACACCTTTAGCTCGTGGAGGCTGTGCGGAGCGAGAAACACTGAGTAGCAGAGATATGAAATCGCCTACAATCGGCAAAAAATGAGGGCGTGACGTGACGACACGATCCCAAAGTATCTCAATTGTGAGGTCAAGACTTGAGTGTGTATCTTACAGAATTTGCAGTGGTGTGCATGTATGTGTGTGTGTGTGTGTGTGTGTGTGTGTGTGTGTGTGTGTGTGTTGTTGTTTGTGGT
>OMPJ01037466.1:0-10011 GCA_900312935.1 Carapus acus | reverse complement strand
CCATGGCCTGGCCGGCGCTGCTTGAGGATTTAGAGCACCGTGCGCTTCGGAGGGAGCTCGTTTTCAGAGAGCGCGCAGATGTGTTCGCGGAGAGTACAGAGTTCCTCCTCGGCTGGTACCGCTTCCCAAAACATGTACTGATGGATCTGTGCAGTGATCTACACCCTATGTTGAAGCGGGAGACAAAACAGTCCTAAGCTATTCCTGTGCACATTCAAGGTGTGTCCATCCTGAGATTCTCGGCCACCGGGACGTTCCAACGGGAGATCGGGGACATATGGGGCATCTAACAGCCAACGGTTGCTAGAATCATGCCAGCGGTGTTCGAGGCAATCATTTCTTTAGTCCCGGACTACATTCAATTCCCGTTCCAACACCGCCAACAAATAGAAATCAAGCAGGGATTTCATGCCATCGCCGGCACCAACATCATAGGTGCAATAGATTGTACACGTCGCTCATAGGGCACCATCACGTAATGAATTCAATAACGTTAACAGCAGAGGATTTCATTCTGTGAATACACAAATAATTTGCGGTTCCCGTATGACCCTTTTGAACGTTGGTGCCCGGTGGCCCGGAGGAACACGACTCGTTTATTTTGCGAAACAGCTGTGTGGATGAGCGGCTCCAATACAAGATGTTTTTCTTCTGTGGGCTGCAACGCGCTTTTTAGCAGGGATCTTGATGTCGAACCTTTTTTTTTTTCTTTTTTTTGCCACCGATCTCTCGGGCGACCCAATAGCGTTAACGGCTGTTGCCACCTTCTCTCAAGCTGCAGTTTTGGTTATTGAAGACATATTTGAATTTAGCGTCCCAAACAATTATTGCTAGTGGTCTTCTACTTCGCTGACAAGAATCTGTGCCTGAAAAGTTATTCCTCTTCGCCTTTTCTCTATGTTGCCGGTTTGGAGGAGAATATTCAGTAGCGTGTTTACAAGGGGATTGTCCCTACCATATATGGTCTATTGAGGGCGTTTCTTCATGCAAATGACCCCAAATGTGCACGAGCGCGGCAGTTGCGCACAGGTGACAGTTATCATTGCCGATTGCGTAGGTGTGTGCTTGTGACCGGCCTACTCACATTTAGTAACTGCAGATTTTTTTGTTCTATCGGCTCGTCCTCACGATCGAAAATAGAAGCTTTTCTGAGCACGGTTAGTAAATGAGGCCCCTGGAGTCCAAATGGTCCAAATGATGGCAAGTGGACTTGGTTAATGGTTTAGGACGGTTGGTTGTGGGGATAAGAGCGGGAAATGACTCTCATCCATTTCTCACCTGTGGACAGGATATGTTTGCGGTGAGAATTTATTCTACTCTAAAACACCGGTCAGCTGGCCAAGTATTGTGACCCGCTGGTACGACGAGGTGTCCAACTACGAGTACCCAAAGGGATCCAAAAACGGGGGCACAGTCGGTCATTACACACAGGTAACAGGGCCGAGATGGCGACAGTTGGCATTTGTTTTATCATTTCCGGGTACCTGGACATGGACCAGTAGCGGTACTCTGGTACCAGGCCTGCCAAAGAATCGAAGCTGGGATGGATTTTGTTCTCGGTCAGAATCTTCACAGGGTTCTTCGACCATGTCCTCTTTCTTCCCGCCTTCTTTCTGTGCTTTGCTTGCAGGTGGTGTGGAGCACCTCCTACAAGGTCGGCTGCGGGGTCACACATTGCCCTAACGGCATCTACTTCGCCGGTTGCCATTACTACCGAGCGTAGGTTAACACCCCCATCAACCCCTCTGCCCATCTCACGTGGCCCCTCGCTGTTTGTCCCACGGTGGCCCATCGAGCTAAATAATGAAAATCTGTAAATATTTAATTTGCATTGGTCGGCATAATCCCAGCGTGAAAATGTGATTTATTCAACAGTGGAAACTTCTTGCACTGGCTACCGTACAAAGCAGGACCCTGGTGCTCCGACTGTCCCGACCACTGTGAGGACAAACTTTGCAGTAAGTGCCACGGCCGGCGTCCCTGCCACGGCACTTCCTGTCGCCCATTTCATGACGTTTTTCCCTGTTTTCCAGCCAACCCGTGTCCATACATCAACGAGGTCGCCAACTGTCGAACACTGAAGCTGCTCAAAGGGTGTAGCCACCATGTGGTAGCCGCCTGGTGTCCGGCGCTCTGCAGATGCCATGATGAAATCATCCCCATCTACTGAGGACCCATCTACTGTGCACACAAACTCCTCCTCCTCTTTTCCTCCCCCTGCTATATACTGTAATAGCAACATTGTCTGCCGCTGAATATCAGGAATTGTGGATTAGCATCCTTTGTGTGGATTCAGTTTTCTATTCACGCTTAATTCAGATACTTCAATTTCTCATTTACATGAACTGTAGACTGGTATGAATTTGTAACAACTGACAGATTGGTAGTAAGGACAATTCAGTGACGACCGCCTGGCAGCAGGGGGCGCTCTAATATAACAGTGAAATCCTCCATGACCACCCATCACCATCATTTTGGCTTATGATGTTTTGGACGGTAACAAGGGATGATAACTTCTACTCCCAATTTTTCCCTCAACACAGACTCCTGGTCATTATTCAATGTGGGTAACAATAGATACATGCTTTTACAAATTTGATAAGACATGCATAATCAAAATATGACAACCATTTGACATTGATATTGTCTGCTGATCTAATTTCGTTCTACTCTACATACAATAACAGGCTCCATAACACAACTGTTACGGTGATGGTCATGCTAATTAAACAAAATTTGGGCGAATGTGTGCAAATGTTGGGCCCGTGTCAAACTGTTTGCTGGCATAATTGCATAGATATTCAGCGATTTCTCCAGAACATACCGCGACCATGACTTGTTAGTACTAATGTACCAAGCATGTTCACAAGTGCACAAATAATTCTAACCCACCAGCAAATTCAGCTTACAGATGCCTGAAGCTAAGCCTAAGAGAGATATCCCTGTACACCCCTAATGTGTAAGAAGTATGCAGTGTGCATGAGCAAAATGTTACATGAATATTAACGATAGATCGATAGATCGATAGATAGATAGAACGTGTACATACATACAGCTTTTATATACAGTATATACACATAATTAGATATATGTGAATGTACTCAATCAGTATATACACAAAGACAGTTGAAATATCTCTGATCACAACTCATAGCGAACCTATTTGTCCCATTTAGTCTCATGTATACATTTGGATTTCTCCTCGCAAACAACATTTTCAGCTGAACTATACCGTTGTTTTGTGTGTGTGTGTGTGTGTGTGTTTGTGTGTGTGTTATTACACCTTGGTGTGTGTGGGTGTGTATCAGTGTGAAAAGTCTCCAAATGCTCATGCGTGCGTGTATGTGTGTATTTGTTTTACTGGGCACTGTGGGCGTTTCCCACCTGTCACTCAACGCTAATTGGCTGTAACTGACAGCGCGGTCTGCTGCGCGTTCACGACACGCGCACACTCACACACACATACACAGTAGGTGCCGCGGGAGCGAGCAGCCGCCTCCTGTGATCGTTGTTCTTTAAGTCCTATTTCTTCACCGAGCGGCTAATTAACCTGCAATAAACGGGCTATGACGCCATTATCGGAGCAAAAACCGCCACGGGCGCCAACATTTTTGCGGTTACGCAGCGGCGGGAGGCGGACGGAGAGGAGTTTTTAAAGTGCGGAGAACTAAGTTTACACAGCTAGCCGAGTGCTAGCCGCCGTGCTAACTAGCTCCGCACTCGGCGGCGAGCGAAGATTGGAGCTCAGACCGCGGCCACGACCCGCGAGGACCCCCGGGCTCTCCATGGAGGGGCGAGCCGCTCCCCACGGCAAGTAACCCCGCCGCTCTCATCCACATCGGGTCGGTCCGGAGCACCGGGGAGCCAAACTTCGCGGAGATGGTGTTGTAAATATCCGCTAAAATGATTGGCGGAGGGCGGTGTTTACACTCCCACTGTTTACCTACCTACGGCGGAGTATGCCAGGGTTTGTCCCGCCGTCTATAAAAGCACAAAACTGGCGCGAATTCAGAGACAAAGAAGCGTATTTTTGTAGTTATTTCTCAAATATTTGCACCCGTTTGCGAGTAGCTGCCGGCATTGTTTGTAACAATCGCCGAGATGAGGCAAACCGCCGACCGTAGGTGAACACCGGGCACGTACACCCGCACGCACACACACACACACACACTGGTGATTTGTTCTAATCTGTGTCTCTTTCCCCCCCTCGCAGACCGCGATGCACGGAGCCACACACACCAGCCTTACGCTGGAATCACACAGATGATACCGCTGGATTCGGTGGAAATGTGTGTGTAACCTACCAGCCTCACACACGCGCGCGCACACACACACTCCTCTCTCTCTCACGTACACGGTCCAAGAGGAGGGGGAATAAAGACATCGCGACCCAGCTCGTATGTGTGTGTGCTAGAAGTGCCTATGGCGGAGTTCGGGGAGGACCGCGGCTCGCCTCCGCTGCATCTCGGGGATGCGGCCGTGCTCGGCGACGAGGCGGCGGGCAAGACGCAGTGCGAGGTGTCGGTGCTGAATGGAGACTGTGGAGGCATCAACATGGTCGGATCCGGATCCGGATCGTCTGGTGGCGGGCAGGCGGGTGTGGACGCCGCCAATGCCTGCGCGGGATCGGACGTCAAGTCGGACATACCGCGCCGGAGCAGTATTATCAAGGTAAGGAGCGAGGTGGAGGGAAGAGGGAGGGGAAAGGGTAGCTCACAGAGGCAGACACACACGAGCGGGAATACACACACGCACACACGCATCTCATTGCCATCTCCAATTCCGAATTGCCTCATCACCTCCCTGCTTATCAAGATCTTGCCTGTGTGACACATGCATTTTCATACTGGAGGTACATTCCACACACAGGCACAGGCATACACACGGGCGCACACACACACACACACACCCCTTGTCACCATCAGAAGTGACCATGTTCCAGATTGCCTCATCATCTGCCCCCCTTATCTGGATCTTGTCCATAACACATGTGAGGGTAGATCACCCACAAGTGCCCGTACACACAAACACACACACATCGTTACCATGGAAGAAGGGTTAACATGTTCTGTGTATCATGACATAGGCAAATAGCAAAAGGAAAGTAGATCCCTCTTGCACCCCCCTTCCCCAGTCAACCATTCCAAAGATCTTCCTCATCACCTGCATCCTTATTAGGCTCTTGACTGTGTGACACATGTGAATACTTAAGGCAGGATGAGAATTCTCAGCTTTTAATTAGTGTTTTTCACAGTGCGGGCCAGTGAGAAGATCTCACCAGGAGTGTATCCCGTGTTTTGGCAGAACATTCCGATCTTTTGTTTCTAACCTGTCCTCTCCGTCGTTGAACGCGAGCAGCCTGGCATAGACGTGGCGTGCCTGTGAGACTGGCGCACCTCACCACACACCGAGGATGATTCAGTACGCACATATGCGTGCACACACACATGCAGAGTGGTTTTATTTTCATTTCTTGACAGGCCGCTGTTGGAAGATTGTAAAAGTCTTGCACGCACTTGCCAGGATATCTGGTCCTAACACATCCCACGCCGTATCCATGTTGGCTGCCGGAATTCTGAAGGCTTTCCGAGGGGTGTTCATCGTGGCACGACCTTCTTAAGAGAATTAAATCAAGTCTTGGTTGTTGCCGGGCAAAGTGTCCCCCGGGAAGGACGATGCTGCGTGATGCTCTGCGTGGCAGTGGCCTTGATTTGTTGTAACTTGTGAAGACTTCAGACTCTGAATTCTTGCGTTTGTGTTACTCATCTAATGATGCATGCAAGCGCTGTGTGTACACACACACTGTGGTCGCTTGCCCAACTTGTGCCAAAGACGATGAGATTATTGATAATTGCGAGAAAAGGCTGTCAGTTATTGAGAAATGTGTGGGGCGACTTTGGCCACAGTGGCTGTAACAATGTTTAGTCATAAGACTGTGAGATGGCTTGTTTGAGGACACTGGAGTGTGTGTGTCTGTGTAGTTCCAAACAAAGGCGTCATTATTTCTTCATACTAGCCGCCACATACACACACACACACACACAGACTGCCAGACTAACAGGGTCTCCTCATTTATTTCTGTTTCCATCCGTCTTCATATGATCAGTGGTGTCGGGCCTCAGTGCCTGCAAGTCTGCGGGTTCATTTGTCGGCGGAGAAACTCCCACGAAGCGGCGCGGGGGCCGACACACACCAGCGAGGAGCGGCAAAATCGATAGGCAATTGGACGCTCGATATGATAATTGAAGGGACGGTGGCTCTGCTCTCTGGCCTCAGCACAGGCCGTCTGGCTGTGGGCTGCTTCCCGTGGCTGTTTTCACAGGAAACACATTCCTGGCACATCCAGGGTGTGTTCACTTTGACATGGCCTCCGCCTGCTGATTGATGACGGCGCTATTGACATTTGTGACTTGTAAAGCTGCGAGTAATCTCTCGCTATGCGCCGGCCCGTCTCTTCTCTGGCTGGTGCGATGTGTTCCTGCGGGATGTCCCCCCACCCCTGCTGAGCCATTGACTCATCACACACACACGAGTGTGTGTTTGTTTGTGACCATATTGAAGAAATAGTGACATGCTATGAATCAGGGAAATTTCAGAGAGTATTTGGCTTACTCACATTTTGCTGTCACTCTTTCGATGCTTGAACATTTATTTAACGTCCCACTGGTCTTACTGGTTTACTGTTGACAGTCCAGCTTCCTCATGTGAAAGCAACCAGTCGTCCTCCTGCATGGAAACTGAAATCTGTAGAATAGTTGGGCCCACGCCAGACCCTCTCAACGAAAATACTTTCCCTGCAACATTTAAATCATTAGGATGCCCCACATGACAGCTGGAAGCCATTTTTTATTTATTTTGTGGCATGTGATTAGCCGCAAACACAGATGGGAAAATACTCAAGTCTCAGCAGCGACGATCGCGTCTGACCGAGTCAAGTCTCAGGCTAGGTTTTTTCCTTATGAGTGTGTGTGGGTGTGTGTCATGTTGCCATGGTTGCTGCTGGCATAAGCAGGATGTGGGTTTTATTAATGTAAACTGAAACTGAGGTGGAGTAACACCAATGTGTTTCACACCTTTCTGTTGAATTTACCGGCTGTAGTCTGAAGTCGCCGAAGCCAGCAGGAGTCACGTTAAAGATTCATGCACATTATGGGCAGAGTGGATATTAATGTGCATGTAAAGTCCATGCAAAGGTTCCCACTTAAGCAGTTTGCCTTTCGGCATCTAGGTCGGGTGGCAAATGATCCTCCATGCTCGCCGTAGAGTCCAGAGACTATGACTTCACTCCTTTCGCGTTCCTCGTAAACACCAGCTGCCGACCCTTTGACTGAAGTCTCCAAAAAGATGGAGTTTTGCGAAGGGTGGCGGCGCCACAAGTGTCTTTACGAAGAAAACAGCCAACACGCCGGAACCCCGTGTTCTCGTAAAACAATGCGAGCAGAGGATGTGGTTAGAGCGACGACAACTGCGTGCAGACGGAAACGGCAGTAAAACTCTGCGCCCGGCATTCGCCAGCGCTGCAGGCCGTGTGGTAACTGTCAGGGTGCGCAGCCAGCCCAGTGCCTGTGTGTGTGTGTGTGTGTGTTCACGTGTTGAGTGAAGGCTTGGGGAGCACATGACACACATTACTCACTCGGCAAAGCTGTTCTGGCTTTGCCAGTCCTATTCTTCAACTGCGCTCTTGCTCGTAAAAGGAAGTGCGGCAGGTGAAGGGAGGCCAGGCCTGGTTGGACTTTGAAGCACGTTAGCGTTGAATAACATCTCCGATGACAGCGCTTCATTTAATGTCCCTCGCATCTTTGCCAACCTTACTTTAATCCTTCCGGACTATTTAAATCAGATGGATGACGATGAAGTACAGTCGTTGGCCTCCCCTGGTTCCATCTCACGTTTGTTTATTTGGGCAGTTGTGCAAGAATTGAGTGGTTTGTTAGCCGAGGTTATCAATGGTCGTGACCCTGGATTGTTCAGGGCCCGGGACACCTTTTGAATTGTTTGTTTGTGTGTGTTTTTCCAACCATACACCATTGTGCACGTTTGATTGTCCAACTGCCAGCCAAAGTCACGCAACCTGAACTACGTCCTCGTTGGTACCGACTCACTTCCACTGTGGTGTGTGAGTTGTGGCTTTGTGGGACTGTCGCTGTGTTTACATTTAGAAGTCAATGCGACGTCGGATCAGGTTTCGCTGTCACTTCAGGGCTTAACCCGAGAACAGGTACAGGGAGGAGAGAGAGGGAGAGAGAGGGAGGGAGGGAGAGAGAGGGAGGGAGAGAGGAGAGCGGATCAGGTTTAACATCTGACACTTCCGCTGATATATGACTTGATTAGCTGTTCGCACACACTCAGAGGAGCCTGCGAGGCCTTCCTGGCAGTCGAGCCACACTTTCCGGGCGCTTAAATCAGTTTGTGTGGCACCGTGTTCGCGCTTGACGAGCTCTTGCCGCTCATCAGTTCTTATGCTACAAAGCGGGCTCGTCTGCTGTCTGCCGTGAGTGATGCACGTGATAATTATCAGCGTGCGGGCCGCGCTACATGCTACATCTGGATGTGCAGAGGAGGGTGAAGAGGGATTTAACCCGTGCAAACCCTCTGTAGCTCTGGCCTCGAGTTGAGACTGGAGTGGGGACGCTGGTGTGTCGGAAAGCTACTAGAACTTGGTCAGAGGCTACTAAGAGCAGCGTTACATCACCGAGCTTCTGCCGTCCTCCGTGTTTGAGTGTTCAATCACCGCCAGGCCCTCGTGTCTGTGTTTGTAGAACATAATGACGAAGAGGCGCAGCTTGAAAGGCGGGTGCCTGCCAGAACAATTAATTTGAGTGTCCTTGAGCAAGGCACTTAACCTTGCATTTGTTTGCAGCAGCCTCGCGTATCCAACGGGCGGCTCGAGCAGAACAAATTCATCTGAAGGGGAAGAATCACGCGTCTGTCGCCCATCCTTCTCACATTTTCCATTTTTGAAGACAGAAATCGGGCCGGCGGTGTTGTCGCTCAGTTATTCATCGCACTCGTTAGCTGTTTCGTTGGCCGGATCAGGTATCGGCGATGAGCTAATGTCCTGCTCGCAGCCTCGCTCGTTAGCTTCCGGCGTAGCTCAGGTTTCCCGTTTATCTGATGCGATGGGATCGTAGCTCCTGAGCCTCGAAGATGCTTTTCCCTCGGTGATGACCTCCTGGCTCTCATCTTCAAATGACTTGGGGTTAGGGTTAGGGTCAGGGGACTCTGTGGACCTCATCGCAAGTGTCTCACACCTCTGCCAACAATCCAGTTTTTACGTTTTCAGACCGCTCCACCATGGATGGTTCCATATCGTGAGACATGTTGTAAACATTGTTAACATCGACGCATCTGCCACCCCTGAGTCTCGAGGAATTCTCACGCTGTCTTGCAGTGATTGATGGGGAAAAGTAGGCATGGGCTGGAGTGCGTTGGCGAGGCTTCCAGCCTCTGTTGGCAGCACACACAGATTTCTTTGCATCTTGGCACAGCGCTGGAGAACAATGTAATTATTGTTTCAAGTAAGGGAGCGAGAAGGTGAAACTCTAATTGTCCTCATGCAAATGTGTCCGCGTCTGTCTGTTGTTGCATTGTTGTCCAGCCATCATTGTATATTCTTGGTTACGCAACCTCCACCTCTGACCCAGTTCCAACCCCCATCCTCGTCCTCCAACATCCCCTAAACACGATTCCCCAGCCACCGCAGCAGCAGCAATCGATTCCCAGTCCCGCTAGAACAACACCGAGCCGTGTTATTTGGCAGATCGAGGATTTCCGTTGCCTCCTCAGTCTGATTGGAAACGCGCTCCCATCCTCGTCGGAGCCCGTTGGGATAAATTGCCTTGCGTGGAGCCCCGTGTGTGTGAGGGCTGTTTTTGTCTGCCAGGCAGGAACAGCGCGGGGCCGATGTGTCGAATTCATCACGGCTGAAGTGATAGACGGGTGTCGAGATTCCGTCTCTCGCTCTCGGTTCCACTCCATCTGTTTTCCTCTCTCCCCCTCCTTTGGTCTCCT